>PVKE010002442.1:0-82882 GCA_004027555.1 Craseonycteris thonglongyai | reverse complement strand
TCTTGTTCAGGGGAAAGCAGAAGAACTAGAGTTAGAAATTTTGAACCTTAAGAACAATATTTTGCTAAAATCCTTAATATCAGAGGACTTATGGAACATAGTCGACAAAGAAAGGTTCCCATTTTTAAAAAAAGTGGCATATAAAATCAAATTGTTTTTCGGGTCAACGTATTTATGTGAATCTTTGTTTTCAAACATGAATTTAAAAAAATCACGATATAGATCTCGACTTACCAATGAGCATCTTAATAATTGTTTGCTAACAGGGTTGTCGTCATACTCTCCTAATTACGAGTCACTGGCCAATGAAATGCAATGCCAAAGATCACACTGACTGATTAGTTTTTTTTATGTTTTCTTTTATGTTTTTTTAAATGATTTTATTATACTTGTGTTTTTTATTTACTTTGTATTATGTTTTGTATATATGTTTCTTTGTGTGTATATAATTTGTACAATAAATTTATTATTTTACAATTATTTTTGTTTATTATTTTTTATTCTTGTTCAATAATAAATATCCTTAGAAATAGCTGGTGCCCGCCACCCTACCGATATTTTAGAATGCGCCCTAGGGTATAAAAAGGTTGGGAACCTCTGCTGTAGGGTTTTAAAGTACTCCCAGTTTGCAACTGCATATTTATTTTTTAATCCTTTGATTGATGTCTATCCTGCAGCGAGGTTATAAGTTACATGAGGGCAGGGACATCACCATCGTATTCCCATACTTGGAAAAGTCTCTGCATATATTAGACTCCTAGTGTATGTTTTTGAAAGTGTATCTGCTGTAACTCTCTAATAGCTCGTGTAGTCCCTTCAATAAAACAGTAAGTTGAGTGAATAACTAAGGTTGTTATCGTGGCCAATATTAGGGGCTTGGGAAGGGGTTTAGCACCCATAAACGTGAAAGACATAAGTAAGCCTTAAGTCAGTCTGAAGCAGGGAACTGGAAGTGAGCCTTCTGCATAAAGCAAGAAATCCCTAGAGGTCATCTCACTTGTGACATGAGAACTAGAACATTCTGACCATCAGTCCAAAGAAATTTAATATAAACACTGGATTCAGGTGGAATCCCACTTGCACGCAAGGGTAATACAACTTAAAATGGAGACAGTCTTAGAGAGCATAGTACTTGAATTTACTAACTCTTTGAGGACTTGAAAACGGATGGGACGAGGAAACCTGGGAAAGGAAACGAAAGGAGGATAGAAAACTCCAAGGACACTTCAGATCGTCACCATGTTACTGGTCCAGAACAAAACATTAACACAACAAAGGAGGGGCTATAAGCTTGAAATAGTCACTTCTCACAGCGTTCTCTCTTGCCTGTGCCTCTAGCTTTATTGACCCAGTGAGGCGCCTTGTGTTTTTCAGAATGCGGAAGCAAGTTACGACTTCAGTAGCAACGACCCCTATCCTTACCCTCGGTACACAGACGACTGGTTTAACAGGTAAACTGAGCTTCATGAGGTAGCTTTGACTTTAGGTTGGTGGGTTTAATTCTGCTTTGTTTTGTTTTGTTTTTAAGGTTTGAATATCCCCAGCAAAATAATTTATACACTTCACTATACTGTGCTGTGATTTCTTCTCTGTAGCTACATTTTCTAAATTCTCGGATCATTTTTTTTTAATATTGCAATACTCCTCTAGAATTACCTTTCGACTATTTTGTTCCATTAAATTAGGAATTATTTGATGCTTTATAAAAAGGCAGAAGAAAGTTGAAATAATAAGAAATCATTTCACAACCCAGCACATGGAGATTAAAAACACACTGATTTCAGTTGATTGGTTGGAACTATTATAGTGAACTGTTTTTGCCCCATGGGTCTACGTGTGTATGTTTTTGAAAACTGTTTCTCCTGTAAACCTTATTAATTCATGTAGTCCCTTTCAACAAAATGGTAAGTGAAACTGGCAGAGGTTTGAATTTATTGCTTGGCATCCAACCATGTAAAACTAACAGTCCATTTGTTTTCTTCAGCCTGCTCAGCTACTAAACATGTAAATGCAGTTTCTTTTTATCTACAAGTAAAATTCTTGCCTAAATGCTTGATTGCATATGAGAAATATCCAGAAATAAAGATGAATGGCTTGCCCAGCCAGAGAATACTATATTTTTTAACCTAGTGTTTCCCTATTATTGATATTCTCAGATGAAGTTCATGAGAACATATGAACTTCAATTACTGGCATAAAATATATTATGTGTACAGTACTTTAATCATTTTTTTTACTTCTCTTGAGAAATTCATAGTACATAAATGTTGTCATTCTCAGTTTAGTGATAAGGAAATAGGTTCAGAGAGGTTGGGTGACTTCTTTGGTCAAACAATTAGTATATATCAAAGCCAACACTTGAACCCAAGCTTCTGTAATTTTAACTTGTACCATTCATTTATAAGCATCAATTTTATTATAAAAGATAAAAATCATGATGGCCAGAGGCTGGTCAGGGACCAGCAGACCAGGTCACTTAGACACTGTCCCTACAATTAGCAAGTTCTTCTGAGAATGTCTAGGGTACAGACAGGCCACACAGGTTGGGGGCCTTGGCAATTATAGAAAATAAGGGAAAAAATAAGGAAGAAAATACAATTCAAATGTGTAACATTTTTAAAAGGTGATTGCTGATATCCAATCGCACAATTTACTCTCTATCAACTTTATCTACAGCTTTAAATTATCATGCAGTGTTGGACAGTGAGTGTTTAGGGAGTAAGGATATATAAAAATACCTGAGAACTTTTGACTTGAAGGGCCTCTTACCCCCATGGCTTATAATTCTAGATCCTAGCATACCCTTCACAAATAAACCATTTTCAGACACAGGGATGTGACATTACTAAATAGATATCACTAAGCCAGGGATAAGCCATAATTGGAAATTACAGTCTGGAACATTGTTGAGAAGGACCATGAGGGAGTGCTTGGCTTCTACATGATTGGTTACCATTGTCCACGTGACCTCAGAAAGAACAACGAATGTGCCAGCTACTTGCCATCTCTCTGAAGCTAGTAAATACTAAATTACTCTTTGGTGTATTGATCCAGGCACAAAAATATAACTGACAAAATGGTTTCCCTCCTTCCACCATTTCCTGAACCCCAACATGACCTTCCCCCAATCAACCCTTCCTGTGTTGATATGCTATAAGAATGTCCTTTTTCTTTTTTAAAGGTGATGATGATGACTTTAATCTTGAATATTTTCATTTGCAAATGTGTTCTTGAAAGTACAATTTTAAACTAGTTAAAATCTTCTAACAAAACTAATTAGGGCTCAGTGCAATGAAATTCTTCATTGTCAAAGGCACCAATTCCTAAGTGTGCAATGGTCTGAGACACAGTCATAGTGAGTCAGGCGAGCATGATTCTAGCCTCTTAAGGAGCCAGTGACTCAAGATACAGTGTCCACTTTGACCAACAAATAGAACTTTACCCAATTATCAAGTCATTTTCAAAGATCCCCATCCATCATGGCTTGTAATTATAATACAAAGTTAGTGGATGGTGCCACCATTTAAGTCATGTCCCCTCAAAACATAACTATTACTATAAATAATTTTTGGAGGAAGGTGGGTCAAAGTTCAAGCCCATGTCACTGGGAGGACTCATAATCTGAACCAACCATTGGGTCTGTCCTGGAGACAATTCCAGTGTGGCACAAGAATTTGAATAGAGCCTCTTTCCTATGAGTATAGGACACATTTATCAAAAATTCCACCTGGAATAAAATTTATGCCTGGTATTTTCTTCAATATAAGTTAAGATTTGGAGCAAGGAGGGGGAGAATTAATGGGGATACAAAGGAACTAAAATTGTACATGAGTTAATTGTTAAAGCTGGGAGGTAGGTATACGAGATTTCACCCTTCTCTTGTATATCATCAATATTTTTCATAGTTAAAAGTATATTTTAATAGGAAAGCCGGATGGCTCAGCAGGTTAAGTGCTCACTTTGAAGCCCCGAGGACCAAGGATCAAATCCCAGCTCCGGCCCAGGTGGGCCCACATGCTGAACTGGGGTGTGCTTGCCGAATGCGGTAAGGCCCCCAGTTCAGTTAAAAAAAAATAAAAAGTACGGTATATTTTAAAAGCAAAGGGCATAAGAAGAGGCAATAGACAGAAATGGGGCTTTAATTTGGCACTCATGAAACTATCAGTTTTGGTGTGCCAGCTGCTGAGGAACTTGCAATGTCACATGAGGAGGCAACAGATGCCCAAATCACTACTGTGCTAAGTGTAGCCAGAGATTAAAATAAATAAATAAATAAATAAATAAATAAATAAATAAATAAATAAATAAATAAATAAAACAAAAGAACACACACATTGAAAGTTAATGCCTATTAAGCAGTTACTATGTTTAAGGCACTGTTTTGTGTTTTGCCTGTTAATTCAATTACTTCTCATCATAACTCTCTGAAATAGGTATTTTCATTATTATCCCCATTTTGTAAACTAAGGCACAGAAAGGTTAATTAACTTGCTCAAAGTCACACAGTTAATGAATGGTGGAGACAGGATTTTACACCAGTAAGAAAGCCATTGCATGCACTGTCATAATAAAGATGCTTTGGAAAGCACAGAGAAATGCAGAATTATCTGTCTGGGGCAGTCGGGGCAGGCTTCCTTGAAGAGGTGGCATTTGGTCTAAGATTTTAATGAAGTAGTAGGTAGAGTAGTAGGGGAGTATATTCCAGGGTAAGGGTACAATTTAGGCAAAGAAGGGGAGTCAAGAGATACAGATATATTCCCAAGGTAGTCCGAATAACTGGTTCGGATTTAGTGACTGGTACATGAGGCAGCATTCTAAGAAGGCTCATGGAAGAATGGGCATGAAAGGCTTGAACCGGTTGCTAGAATAAAGGAACAGAAGAGATTCTGTGGTTGGATAGAACACTGAGCCAGAAGCATAGATGAGAACCATCCTTCCATTGCACTCAAGCAATGCTGCCCCCAGAGGCTCCTAGAGCCCTGAGCACGGCACCTGTCTTTGACAGGGTTTGCTCTCCATCTGGCTGGGCCTCTGCCCAGCTGTGCAGTCACAATGACATGCAATATTTTCCATTGTTTCCTTCTGGGCATGAGCAGCTCGTCTGACACTCCATCTCTGTGCAGCAGACTTAGAGGACATTTGAGAAAGTTTGTTTCAGCATGCACCAAAACTCTGATAAAGGCCTGACTGGTGCTGACCAGCAATGGGCTTGTGCTATTGCTATTCTAGCTGCCCGGCCTGCCACAAAGGCCAGTTACGCCTCAGAAGCAATTGCTGCACAGGAAAAGGCAGTGACTTTCCATCAGTGTTCTCATTGCTGGGAAAAGTAGAAAATAAAGTGCACTACAAGGGGTACTCTCAAGCAAGCAAATAAAATGTTTCCTTTGGTTGGGAAACCAAGTTTAAGAGCCCAGTGTCTCTACTGGGCTTTTTGGACACTTTCAACCACCATATCATCCCCTCTGTACTGATCTGTTAATTTGTTTCCCTTCAAGTGTACATTTCTTTAAGAATATATTTAAAAAACCAAGCCAAGGACTATATGTCAGCAAACTTCATACATATGCAAAACTGCTTTTAGTGGCTATGTATACTGGAATTTCTTGCCCTATGCTTAATTCAATATTGTAGGATTATTCCTTTTTAAAAAGAGCACATTGGGGAAACCGGGATGGCTCAGTGGGTTAAGCGCTCACTTTGCAGCGCCGGGGACCGAGGATCGAATCCCGGCCCCGGCCCGTGTGGAACCATATGCTGAACTGGGAGCTCCCCCAGTTCAGTTCTCTTTTTGTCTCTGTCTCTGTCTCTGTATCTCTCTCTCTCTCTCTCTCTCTCTCTCTCTCTCTCTCTCTGTCAAAATAAAAAAATAAAAAATATATATTTAAAAAGAACATATATATTTATTCTATTGTGCATCATTTAAAAATTACATGCAATATCTAAGCTTCAAGGATATATCTGAAACACTTGAAAAATTTGCAAAAGGAATATAATTTCCTCCTAGCTTATAATCAGAGAAATACAGATGGCCAAGTAAAATAAGAGTAAGAATAGTAATAGATATAGTAATAACCCAAATTGTAAAAAGGTAGAAAATAATATACAGATTTAATGAACATCAATAATGTGCAAAACAGAGATAACTAATTTGCTGTAAGGAATCCCTTTTTTTTCTTGCTGGCATTGAATAAAGATTGATTGGCTAGTTGATAGATGGGTGGCATGCCTTTTCAGCTATGCAGAGATGTTGATTGGCATTGACATCTATCCATTTTAGAGTTGCCTGCTCCTTCCAAGGTTTGCAGTCTGCGATTTGTCAATAATCTTTCAGCATTGCTTGGTTTTAGGTTAATGATTGGTGATGCATTGCAGATCTGTATTCCATTACTGTGCTGCTGTCCATAAAAATCCCTCTTGCATAGCATTTCTTTGACAGGCGTTCACCACTGAAATGTCATCCCTGCCATAGGCAATATTTATAAAGCACCACAGGGTGCAGCACGCTCTATCTATTAAGCCATAAAGGGTAAGAGATTCTGGATTAGAAGCAATTCCTGGCTGCAAAAAGTTTACTATAAATTCAGGAAGAGAGAAGACATTTATTACTCAAGCAACCAAAATGGGGAGAACGAGGAAGAAGAAATGGATGCTTAGGGACATTTATCTCTACATGAGCTCATTTGATTGATAACATTAGTTAAACCTTCAAATAAGAAATATTTTCACTGATTGACTTTTTTTCTTATTAAAAGTCATATTTCATTTTGAAGAGCCCTATGTAGCAGGCCAAAAAAGAACATACAAGAAAAAAGGCCCTCTATGGCTGGCTATTTGCACACTGATGGAAACTAACACTTTACCCTAGTGACACTTAATGGTTTAGAAATAGACAAACATCTTTCCCTCTGTCCTTATAGATAATTCTGAATTCACCTCCTGGATAATAAAATTCAAACTGCTTATGAAGACTTAATCTAACTTCTTCTTTCATGTGAGCTCTGAGAATACAGTAGTCTTTCCTTATTCGTGGGGGTTACATTCCAAGACCCCAAGTGGATGCCTGAAACCTTGGTTAGGACCAAACCCTAAATGTGTGTGTGTATATATATATATATACACACACACATATATACAGGGGCTGTCCAAAAAAAAAAAATCAGCCATAAATGCCTCTATTTTTCATATTAAATGGTTGGATACTTCTGGGCAGCCCTTGTACACTAGATTGTTTTCCTTATATATACTTACATATGGTAAGATTTAACTTATAAATCAGCACAGTAAACATTAACAACAATAATTAAAACTAGAATAATTATAAAAGTATACTGTAATTAGTAAACATTATGTGAACGTGGCATTAAGTAAGATAAGGGTTACTTGAACACAAGCACTGTGATACTACAACAGTAGATCTGATAACCAAGATGACTACTAAGTAACTAATCGTAATGGGCAGGGAGTATGTATAGTGTAGATACAAGGGACAAAGAGATGATTCACTTCCTGGGTGGGAAGAGCAGGATGGCAATGGCATCATGCTACTCAGGGTGGCATGCAGTTTAAAACTTATAAATTGTTTATTCCTGGAATTTTTTGTTTAATATTTTCAGACCATTATTGACGTTGGGTAACTGAAACCATGGGAAGCAAAACCATAGATAACAAAGGGGACTACTCTCCCTCATAAGCCAATATTTGCTCAAAGGTTGCTGTTGCAATCAACCTTCCCTCTACCCAAACCAGAGACAGTGAGTTCCAACGACTAATTTTCTTAACTATTCTGAGCCATTAAAGAAATACCACCGAAAAAATTTTTTTTTTAGTTTTGTTTCTAGTCCTCTACCTAGATTAGACAAGTCCTTATTATTTAAGTTTTCCCTTCAGCTAAAAAAAAAAAAAATAGCCATAACACAGATTTGGGGGTTATGGAGAGAATTATATCAATTGTAAAAGAATTTCTGTATGTTGGTATAATTATTTCTACTTTGGAAATGAATGTTATACATGCTATACAGGGAGATTTTATGGTCCTCGAGTGGTAATAATTATTTTCTTAAGTGAGAAAAATGTAACAGATTGTGATGGGAATATATAGTAGTTTGTTAATTACTTGGTATGGAATAATTGATCACTAACTCAGTTTCTCCTCTCTGTAAAATGGGAGTAAAACCACCTTGAAGGTTTATATGAGGGACTAGAGACGAGTATACAGAGCATTTGGTACACAGCACAGTACGTGGTAAGAATTCCCAAAAGGCAGCAAATATAATTGTGAAATTCAGTGAGGGAGTTTCTACCAGAGTTTCTCCAACTACATAGAAAATTAAGAGAATTTAAGCCAAAGGAGTAAACAGATGGCCTAGCCATTCACCTATCTTTGTAAGACACCCACTCTGATCTGAGCTTTTGACAGAAACTAGATAATAGTCAGCTCAAGGTTAAACTTTCTGGCAAGAGTTTTGTGCCTGTATTTCTGCACCACTGATTGAAAAAGGAGTTGTAGCCAAAGTTAGCTTGTATGTACAAGACAAGCTTGATCTATTTGGAAGATTTAAAAGCCTGGCATCTAGCTTTAGAAAGATGGAGAACCTCTTGACTTCTCCAGAAAGTACTAGTGCTTGCCAGCAGAACTGGAGTTTTACTCAGAAGCAGCTACACATGCTCACCTATTTAACCAGGACTCTTGAGACCCTGCAGTCTTCCCCTGTAGAACTCATTGAACATTAGCCAGCATACATGATTGATGCCAACCAAGATGGATAATCTCTGCATCTCAGCTCCAACACATTCAGCATCACAGCATCCTTCTACATAGACATGACTGAAAAGACGGTAGTTGTCCACTGTGGCACTTTCATTGTCTAAGAGTCAGTAGGTCTAAGGAGACTAGAGACCAGAGGACAAAGACAACCTCAAGCCCATGAATCTAACCAAGTTGCCAACTGGCTGGCTAAATAAATTTGCCTTATTCCCACTACCTCTGTGACTCCAGGGCCCTAAGACACCATTATAAGATGTGGCTGTGGGATTAGAACTAAGGAGTCAATTAAAACAACCACAGGATCAATAACCAGGAATGATGACTAAAAAGAGAGAAGCAGGAAAAAAATCTCCAACACAAAACTAGCCTGTAAACCAAAATTCAAAAATACATAAAAAAAATACATTCAACAAAATAAAAAACAGGATATGAATTTATACCAAGTGAAATTAATTTTATGGAATCTTAAAAAAGACTTTAAAATAGTTATGTCTAAAACACCCTCATAGAAACATCCAGAATAATATTTGAGCAAATATCTTAGCACCCCGTCACCCAGCCAAGTCAACACATAAAATTAACCATCATACTTTTTATTTGCACATTTGCTCAGAGTGACAACAGCATGGAAAACATCTGTTTAAAAAATAAAAATAAATGATGTGAGAAACAGATACAAATAAACATAAGTATGAAAAAGAACCAATTGCAATTGAAAAATATAGCATCTGGAATAAAATCTTAATAAACGGGATAAAATGTAGCTTGAGTGCAGTTAAATAGGTAATTAATAAATTGTAGATAACAGTGTCTGCTTATCAAAAACCTACAGCAAAGATTATTCTTAATGCTAAGATTTTGATGTCATACTCTTTAATGTTGGGACAAAATTAAAATAATGCCACAGTGTGCCATATCTCATGGCCAATGAAATAATTATAAAGCTAAAAAAAAAGATAAGGATAAAAATATAAAACTTAGAAAATACGTAAAAGACTAAGTTCATAGATAGGAAGATGCAACAATATAAAAATATCAAGTTCATCTATTAATTCAATGCAATTTCAGTTAAAGTCTTAATATCATTTTTTCTGTGAAACTAGACAAAGTGATGCAAAAATTGATATAGAAAAGCAAAGGGCCAAGAATAGAATAAGACAGGCGAGGAGGAGGAGAATGAATATGAAGAAGAAGAAGAAAAGAGGTGACTAATAACAACAGCAAAGTGGGGAAATTTTGCCTACCAGAAACACCCAGAATAATGTTTGAGCAAATATCTGAGCACCCTATGGCCCAGCCAAGTTGACATATAAAATTAACTATCACACTTTTTATCTGCACATTTCTGACAGTCAGAATAGGTAATAAGGATCACAGTTAAGAGTAGGATAAGAAAGCAGGATGACCAATCATTCTAGTGGAAGGCCAGTGACATGGAAAGAAGGGATGTGTCTGCACTCTCTTGGAGATCCTCTAGGACCTCAAGTTTTCACTTGGACACCTCTGCAACCACCGCAGCTATTTGGGGTGGCTCCAGTCTAGATTTGAACCCCATTTCTCCACAGGTTAACCATGGGTTGTCCCTTTAGCTCTTTGCTTATCCATTATATCAGCTCTCTATTGCCAAATAATGCCATGTACCGTATTTTTTGCTCCATAAGACGCACCTGACCTGCCTGGCCCCGCTCTCCTTCCATGCAGTCCCTGCTTTCTGATCTGGCTGCAGGCTTCCCCACGGCATCATTAAGGTCCCCAACGTGCACTCTTCTTTGCAGTATTTGCTCCATAAGACGCACACACTTTCCCCTCCACTTTTTTTTTGGGGGGGGAGTGCGTCTTATGGACCGAAAAATACGGTAAATCATCCTACAACTTGCTAGCTTAAAACAATGAGCATTTTCTATTGCGCACAAGTCTACAGATAAGCTAGACAGTTCTGTTGACCTGGACCAGGCTCAGCTTTGTGGCCAGGCTCATTCACAAATTCGTGGTCAGCTAGCAGGGGACTCATTGGTGTAGGACAGCCTCTCTCACATCTCTGGAGGATAGGTGACTGTCAACTGGGGTGGCTGTCAACTGGAATGACAGGAACGACAGGTTGCATGTTTTTCATCATCTAATAGGCAAGGCTGGGCTTGTCCACATGGCACCTGTACTGGGTTCCAGAGAAAGAAGAGAAGCTACAAGTCCTTCTGAGAGCTAAGCTCCTTGTTTCCACTACATGCTTTTGGCCAAAACAAGTCACAAGGCCAGCCAGAGTCAAGGGAAGGGGGAAATACGCTCTACCTCTTCATGGGAACAGCAAGAAAATCACATTGCCAAAGGCATGGACCCAGGAGAGCAGTGGACTGTAGCCATGTGGGCAGTGCAGCACCCCCATGACTCCTGTCACCTACCTCTTGTTAACCTCCCTTCCACTGACCTTGGTTAGAAGGAGGCCAATCAACCAGCCATATTTGTCCCTCACCTCTTACAGCTATTTCCACTTCTGATAGACATGTTCTATTTTGAAGCAAGAGGGAACTACCAAATGTTCTTAAGAAAGCAAAGTAGCCAAATGAAAATGGATTCGAAAAAAGATTTTTCTGACATTCAGGGAGCAAGTACATTTGCCTAAGATAATCAAGAAGGCAGAACTGAGAAAAAAAGCATTCGGGACAGTGGGAGCAGAGTCCCAGAAATGTGAAAAGATGGTGCTGTGAACAATTATAGTTGCTTATAGCTAATTAACAATGTTGCCTAACTTAGCAATGAAGTGTTTCTTCTCATATGTTCCTCTAAAGAGCCCATAGCATTCATTTTCCCCACTTATAGGCCAAAGCTAAGGATGCAGAAGCATTCAGTGTCTTTCATTTGCTGAAGCCAGTTCGCATGCATTTGTCCTCCAGCCATTAGCGAACAGTTTTAGAATAGAGACAGGCTTATCACCATGTGGGAGGGTAGTAGGGCAGTTCAGTACACGAACATTGGTTTCAGCCACCTTCCCAATGTGCACCTTTGGGTCAGCACTTCTGAAAGTCAACTTTGACATCTGTGAAATGGAGCAGTACCTACTCATAGCTCTCCTGAAAGTATTAAAGGGGTGAGGCAACAATAGCACTGAGCACAGTACCTGGAAATACATAACCGCCCAGGAAGTGGCAGAATGGCTCTTTGTCCTTCTAGCCCCCTAGTCTGCCAGAGCGGGAGGGTACACATGCTATGGCTTCCATCAGTGCCCCTGTGTTCTTCACAGATGTCTGAGAAAGTGTTGACTAGTCCACGTGTCAGGTCTCAGAAAGGAGTTCTTGGCAGGGCTGATTATCAAGTAATAAGAAAATTCGTGCTCAAATTACACATTGATTTTTAAACCTTTATTTAAAAATTACTTGTTCAGCATGAACCAAATAGCAAGCAAGCAAGCCACATTTAATCAATATCCATTAAATTTCCATTTAAAAAAATGTTTTTTATATTACATGGCTGGATATTTTCTGGACAGCTCTCATATACACTTACATATAATATGTATTTTATTATACAAGGGCTGTCTGAAAAAATTCCAGCCTTTGTCAACATAAGGAGAATGGTTACATGACTGGATACTTCCCAGACAGCCCTTGTATATTTAAATATATAATATGTGGTGTATATATAATGTACAAGTATATATTGCATATAAAAATATAAGTGTATGGGCATGCTTCCATACCTTTCGTCACCATTTTAGTGTATCAATTTCTTCAGCATTTGGAATAAAAAAGCCACATCCACAACACTCTGTCATCAAGGTAAACCATAACTAAGCACCTTCTCAAGAATCTCAACCCTCCCCCTTCTCTCTGTCTCTCTGTCTCTATCTCGCTCTGTCAAAAACAAAATTAATCTTTAAAAAAGAATCTCAAATGTGCTTTATAGAAAACTTAGAGACAAAAAATAGTGGGTTTTCTCAGCACTTTAAGCTTTACAGATTTTTCACCACAAGTTCCAACCTCTAACCAGGAGGTTTACTTGAACACAATACATGGATTTCACTCTTGTTCCGAAGGAGATTAGGAGCTCAGGAGATATGTAGCCTTTATGGAGGCAGGATTTACTTTTCTCATACAAAGTAGTGTGTGTGTGTGTGTGTGTACACAAAGGCTATCTAGAAAGTATCCAGTCATGTACTATGAAAAATAGAGGCATTTATGGCTGGCTTTTTTTCCAGACAGCATATATATATATATATATATATATATATATATACACACACACACACACACACACACACACACACACACACTTACATACATACATACATATGTTTAAGGGCTGGTGCAATAATAGCATGGCTGCTCCAAAAGAATGTCATGAACAGTACACTAGTTACACTGCAGAAATCAGAACTCCCTGGGGCCCTACAGCGATCAGCCTGCACCCACATTTCCTTATTATGAGCCACAGTCTGAACAGCAAGAGGGAACGCCAGCCCTCACACCTGGCCCTCTGGCAAGCCACACTCACACTGTTCCAGCCGACTTGGTAGTGTCACCGTTTAATCCCTTAGCTGCTTCCCAGACCATCAAAAAGGGCTTTTCAGAGTCAAGACTGGTAGTTTCAGATGACTTGTACGAGTGGAAATCTCCCACATCTTGAATGTTGTTTGGGTTAAACTATAGCATTCTGGTTGACTTAAGAGTTATGGTTGTTTCAGTTTTCTGTTGCTGCTAAACAAACTACCCCTACCTTAGTGGCTTGAAAAAGGACAGACATTCATTTGCTCACGGTCCTGTGACCGGTGCAGGGACAACCATGTCTCTTCACCAGCTGCAGACTGGGGTGATTTGGCCAGTGTAGAGAGGGGAGGCGGCTCCCCTCACATGTCAGGCGTCTCATCTGAGGTGCTGGAACGTTGGAGGTGTCTGGGCCTCTTCACATGTCTCTCCCATTTCTGGGCTAGTTTAGCTTCCTCTATTTGGCACCAGCTAATGGAAGTAGAAGCTGCCAGGCCTCTTAAGAAGTGGTATATCATCCTCCCACTAAATTTTATGGGTCTACAAAGTCACCAGGCCAGCCCAATTCAAGGAGAGAGTAAATATACATAGAAGGGGAAGAACTATTTGAAACACTTTAGTATAATGGAAGAGAGAGCAAGCAAAAGGGAGGAAATGAATGGAATTGTGGCATCCATTGCAGAAAACATTCTAGAACATGAACCCTGACAAATCCTTGCTCAGGATTATAAGGCCAGCCAAACTTCAGAAAGATTATCTAATGAATGCCTCGGGACCTTAATCTGATCAGCCTCACTGTATGCAAAATGCAGCCAATATATGCTTTTTTATTCCTGGAGGAAAGTGAAAATCTATAGCATTCAAAGGACTCTACAATCCAAAAGACATAAGTGACCATTATCCCAGTACTGACAGGCAGTTTATACCCCAAAGGATGGACTTGCCTTGGAATTAAGCACCAGCCCACATTTTAGTGTTTTAAAAAAAAAAATTGCAGCTGTTTCAATCAGCATGAACCAGTCTTATAATGTGTTTCTTTTGCACCAGAAACCTGTAAGTGCATTTTCTGCAGGAAGACACTTCAAATTTTAAAGTAAAGATCACATTTCAAGGTTGAAATATTCTGAGAAGCCTCTTTCGATAGAAACAAGCCAAGGTCAAGAAGGCAGCTGGGAGGGGGGACACTGGGATACACAGATGGAAAATCAGGGGCGGGGGTGGGGGAGCATGTGTTGGCTCCAGGCTAACTGAGCCATTGAAAAGAATCAAATTGCTTCCAATTGACGGAATATAAGGAACCTCCTCCAAAGTCTTTGGAAGCTGTGTCTAACATCTATTTTTCTCTGTAGCCATGGAACCCGATGTGCAGGCGAAGTTTCTGCCGCAGCCAACAACAACATCTGTGGAGTTGGAGTGGCATACAATTCCAAGGTCGCAGGTGAGCTGTCCCTGCCACACAGCAGGCCCTGTTCTAGGAAACCAGCCCCAAAACACATCCCAGCCTGGTCCCGAGGCTGGCCAGGGCCTGGCAAAAACTCCCACTGTGGGAGGAGATCTGGGATTCCTAGGTGTAGCAAGAGTGAGAAAAAAGGTGCATTTTTATTTTAACCTGTATGTCAGCATTAATGAACTTCTAATTTTTATTTAAGTGTAAAATAAATACAGAAAAGTGCACAGATCACAAACATACAGCTCAATGAATTTTCACAAACTGCCCACCCATGTTGTCATCAAGAAACACCCACAAGCCCTCTGTGTCCCCTCCCAGTTACTACTCATACACACAAGAATAACCAATCCTGATTTCTAACAGCACACATTGGTGATAGTGAGTTTTTAGACCTTATATAAATAGAACTATATTGTCTGTACTCTTTTGTGTCAATATCAATAACATTTTAATGAGACTCAAACAAAGACTGTACAATATAAGAAGATGCATATAAATTGTTATAAACATACTCAGAATCTTCAAAATGTTTTTTGTTTTGGTTTTGGTTTTTGTGTTTTGCACAATGCATCTCATCTTTAAGGTCATATGTTCTACCTAGAACCTTTTTATTAAATTCCACAGAAAGGATACTTAACAATTTCATCTTTACAAGGGGCTTTAGAAATGATGGTGTCAGGTCACTAGAAATTTAGAGACCTACACCTGTCCCTGTCCCCTACCCTCACACCAAGAAAGAAAGGGAGAGAAAGAGGATAAAGGAGAGGGATTCGTCATCTTTCAACAATGCTGGAGAACGGAGTGGCTCCTGGCTCATTCTGAGTTTTGCCTCAAATTGGTTCTTAATTTATTTAGGCTGAGTCACCAAACCTTGTTTTTCTTTTTTTGCAACTGTTTTTCTTCCCCCCCCCCCCCCCCGGTGATTTAATGGGACCATAAACATACATTTTGCTGACACTTGTATTTCCCGGGATCTAAATAAAGCAAAAGCAACCTATACAAACCCATCATTGACCTCTTTCAACACTGTTTGCTAAGAGGCTTGCCTGAGCTGGGCGCTGAATTTCACAAAGAAGTGCATCAGGAAGCTTCTGAAATGTAAAGCATGGAGGCTTTGCCCCTTGGGTTTCAGCTCTCTTTACTTTGTATGCTTCCAAAATGCTGGCGTTAAAACGTCAAAAGCTATTATGAACTCAAGAGAAAAAATATCATCCAATTAATATTTTATAAGCTAGGCTCATACTTCGGGCAGTAGGTGAAGTGAGGTGGGTTCTCTATTCACAAGGCAAAGAACTGGAGGCAACCAAAAAATTCAAACCTGAATTTCCCGTTTAAAATGATTGTCTTCAAAATAATTTTGAAGGGTCTGTATGCCCCACCTTAAGCTACTGTATTTTTGGGTTTTTGCTTTTGGGTTTGGGGTTTTGTTTTGTTTTGTTTTGTTTTGTTTTGTTTTGTTTTGTTTTTTGAACAAGGTATTCTTAGAAACTATTAACTGCAAAACTTGAGTTAGAGCAACTCAAGGTATTCTGGGGGGGTTATTGGGGTCTCTTTCCCTATCTGCTTCCTCTGTCTTTTTTCTCTGAAAATTTCTGAACTGTTCACAAAATGTACCTAATTCTTTTGCTCTCTTCATTTGAATTTCCTAAAAGCAAAACCTAAGAGAATAATTTGGGTGTGTAGGGGAGGAAGAATTGTCCACTACCCTTCGAGGTTCTTCTGGATGGTCTAAGAATTAAATTGAGGTGAGACAGATTAACAAGAGAAAATAACCAAACTTAATTATGTTCATATGTACAGGGGATCCATAAGAATACAGGGCTCAAGGACAAATCAGACCGTTGAGGTTTATGTGCCATCTTGAGATAAGGAGAGGGGGCAGTGGTTTGGGACTTTGAAGGGGTAAACAAATGTTTGCTGGGCCGTGCAGAAATGGGACACAGGGCAGACTCTGGTGTCTAGGCCCTGCAGAGTGTCCCCCACCACTCCAAGTTCATGTAACATTATAGTCATCTGCGATGAGAGCTCCCTTCCTGGCACAGGCCCTCTAGCTAAACTCTTTTAGGCAGTAAGGTTCTTCTGGAGTCTTTTGCTTCTTAAAACTAAAATAATCCTCACGCTAGAGAGGCACAATTTGGGGTGACAAATTTTGCTTCCCTCCAGTACAAGGGGTTTGTTTAGAAGGTTATCCCAGAAAGTTAGAGGGAGGGAAATATGGCAAAGGGAGGGAAGCCAACAAAGTGTGTACAAATGAACTGGTTGTTCCCATGGACAACTGGGACTCTGAGAGACTATGGGGACACTCTCAGAAATGGACCCCTAAGGTGAGAAGAGTGGGGACTTCATCCACCAACTTCCATTCCTCATTGCTAGGAAGTCTCCCGAGCTGCGAGCACCTGGCCTGTCCATCCTGCCGGCTCAGCAGGGCTGAGCAGAACTCCGACAGAGAACATACCACCCACCCCACCCCCCAGAGGCAAAGACACTCAGATGCAGCCAGCGGGCCCAGCCAAGGTGCAGCAGCCTCTGCCTCACCTGTTAACTAAGCCCCCAAAGGCAAGTGAATGCCACCTGATACCTCAAAGACTTGAGATTCCAAAAACCAAGACCAGAGCTGGTAGGAGGCACGCCCAGCCACACAAAGATTTTCAGCAAAGTTGCCACCTTTCTCCCGTTTTCCTCTCCCTTAACCCCAGCTTTGCCCCTCTGTAACCACTCACGCTGGTTCTAGCTACTCAAGGGCCAGGAGGCTCCAATCCCCTTTAAGACGTGCAGTGTTCTCTAGGCTTCCCCAGGGGAGCAAAGCAAGCTCTTCATGAGGAAGCGCTGATGAGTTACTGGGGAATCTCAACAAAAACAGAATTCCAGTCCCCTCCACTTCACATGTTTAGGGGGAACACTTTGTTCATTCTGAATGGCGATTCCAAATGTTGGCTGGTTTTTATTCCCGTATTTTCAGGCGTATAAGACGACCCCCTAATTTTACAGTTAAAACATAGGTTTAGGCCTATATTCGCTGTATAAGACTACAGCCTCGGAAGTGGGGGGTAGTCTTATACAGCGAATATAGGCCTAAACCTATGTTTTAACTGCAAAATTAGGGGGTCGTCTTATACGCCCGGTCATCTTATACGCCGGAAAATACGGGTGTTCCAAATGAGAGTACCAGTACTCTTCCAGAGAATCTTTCCGGAGCTTTCTGATCTGGGATAGTGTATCTCGCCACCTGGTGGCCAACTAAAATCTTACTAGTCTCTAGCGATCTCAAGGTGTTCATTTATTTACACGTTCGGGCAACATTGGCAGCAATGTCCCAACTCTTTCCTGGGTCCTGGGTCTCTCTTCACCCTGTCTTCAAAACCTGGGGTGGGAAGCTAAAATTACAGTGCCATATAAGCTTAGTCCAGAAAAGGAAAGTGGAGATGAGGTTATAAAATGAGTTCTCTGAAAGTAAAAGGAAAAAAATCATTGAACATCTCTTCATTTGCCTGGTAGCCTCTGCTCATTTCCCCACTGGGGCTCCTGTCTTTTTCTTGTGGGTTTGAAAGCATTCATGGTATGTCCTAGATATTAGCCTCTGATCCGTTTTTTTATTGTTAAATGTATTGGGGTGACATTGGTTGGTAACAATTACATAGTTTCCAGGTGTACAACTACATCACATTGTCTATGTATTGCATTATGTGCTCACCACCTAGAGTCAGCTCTCCTTCCATCACTACTCTGATCAGTTTTAATCCATGCAAGTATCTTCTCCCAAGAAACTTTCACATGAGGTCATTAGCCCATCTGGATTCTACCTCTTTGTATGTCATGCTAGGTAAGGGTCCAGTTTTACTTGTCCCCAAATAGTAAGACCACATTCCCAATACCATCTATTCAATAATCCAGCCTGTCCCTTTGATTTGTGGTGCCACCTTCATTGTGTAATTTCCCAAAAATACATGGCTAGTCTCTGCCCTCTGCCTGGAATTCCTCCCACCGTCTCTTCCTCTTCGTCCTCCATCCTTCAGCTCTCAGGCTCCCACTTTCCCTCCAGCTCTACCTCCCAGACCAGTATCCTCGCCTACACTTGACAAAGCATGCTACATTTTTCCTTCCCGGCACTAAATACTGTTATGTTGTTCTTGTTGTGCATGGTTATTTGATCAGTATATGCCTCTTCAGAGAGACAACAGTCTCTATGAGGACAGGGGCCGTATTTCTCATTTTGGCAACTAGCACAGGGTCTACACACAGTAGATGCTCAAATCCTAATTGCTAAATGATAGAAAGTGAATAAGGAATAAAGAGGAGGGAGGCCAATGAAGAAAACCATTGCAAGCAGAGAAAATTAATCATTGAATGAAAGAATGAGCGTAAGGTTCTAAGGACCCAAAGATGATCAAATTTTTACCCGGGAAGCTAAAGTATCTCCTCTTCTATCAGCACGATCTTACCTTTGCTCCTTCATTCCACTCAAATCAGTTCCAAGGAGACCCAGGTCTTACTGTTAGGGGCCTACCAAGTGCTCGGTTCTGCTGTGGGTGGTGGGGTACAGCAGTGAGCCTGCAGACGAGACGTCTGCCCTCACACAGCCGGCAGTCTAAAGGGAGACTGACCAGCCTGATAATGTCAGATATGATTGCAGGCAGGAAGGAAACAAAGCAAGCTGGCAGAATGCACCGGGGTGGGGTGCAGCAAGGGATGTGCAGAGGGCTCTACAGCACCTCCCTGGCTTCTACAGAGCTGCTAGGAGCAGCCCCGAGGTGCTGCCAGGCCCTGTGAGGTTGACCTTACCTGCTTTCTTTTTAAGCCAGAGCAGATAGATGTATGCATTGGGCTTCAGGGGGAGATCTCCTTTGATCAAAGATTTTGAAGAGTTTAAAAACCACACTGTTGACCATTGTCAAAATATCCTGCAATTTCTCTACCAGCAATGAAGTGTTTCCACATATTTGGCAAGTAAAGCTCACAACATTTCCATGGGTTTACACATATTTTATCTGAGTTTTTAAATAAACCCCAAATTAATTTATTATCACAACGATTGACCTGATTTCAGATCCTTAAACAGTAGGTAAAATTTAACAATAAATAAATGAACTTAAAGTAGAATAAAGTAATATTTAAAGCCAAAAAGAAAAGCAGGAAATAAATCAGCGTGAGTTTGCTCCTTAGCCTGCAAACTAATATTCATGAGCACGAAAGGTGGCGATGAGACACTGAGGTTTGTGGACAGGTGTAGCATTTCCTGGTGTCAGGTACGAGGCCACCTATTGTAACAGGAGGAGGCAGGAAGGGTTTAGCTCGAGTCCTCTGGGCAATGCGCCCCTTGAGCCCAGAGCTGTGCCAGCAGATGTGAGGCCCAGACTAAAGGAAGGGGGTGGGGAGACCAGACATTGCTCTGGTCGCTGACCCCACGACCAGGCCTGGGATGGGGGAGCAGGCGCTTTATGTGCAGTCTCCTCCCCGTCAAACCACGTGAGCGAGCAGAGCTTTCCACAAATGGGAAGACACTCGGTCTCAGCTCTCTGGTCTTCTCTGTCTCGTTCTGCCTCTCTCTTACTCTCTGGCCTTCTCCAGTGTCTCTCTTTGTCACCATGTCGCCCCTAGAGCACCCAGGAACAGAGGCGAGGCCCTCCCTAAAACCCATGGGTCACCCTGAGCCTCTGTCTTGGCTGCTAATGATGCAGTCTCTTGCAAAAAGTAATGCTGTGTCTCATTCAATTAATGTATGCCTCATTCCTCCTCAACTTAATGAGATTAAAAGAATGTCGGGCGCCTGGCCCCTGAATATGAATGAGAGCCTTGCTCCCAGTCTGTGGCCGCCTTGCCTCCCTTGATGCTGAAACAGTCAGAAGATTGATGCACACCAGCTCTGATATTCTGTGCAGTACAAAGGGAGCAGGGAGGGGAGGAAGAGAGAGAGAGAGGCAGAGAGATGAGAGAGAGAATGAGATCAGGGCACAGCTGGGCGCACCATGCGCTGGCTGGTTGACAAAATCCAGTATCATCATTGAGCTGGCATGTGGGACAGTCCAGGTCTACTTTGGCCATGGTTGAATTTCTCTCACCTTCCAGCTGGTCATCTGGACACTACACGGGTTCAAGAACACCTGAGTTTTCTCCTTGAAGGAAAGTGAATACAAGCCTCTCTGCATTGTTTCCGTGTCCACACAGTGGGCATGACTTCTTGCAAGAAAAAGCTACATTACATGATTTATTCTGTGACCTAGTGGCCACCTTTGTTGAACAAATTTTTTAAATAAGTAAAGTACAGATGGCCCACAAACCAAAAGTAGAGATTGAAATTTCCTATTCTTCGTAAAATGAACCATGAAACTTAGCTCCCAGAAAGTTCAAACTATAGGCTATGCTTGTTCGGAATGAGCTTCCTCCAGGACAAAGGATGTTAACTCCTAATTGGATATTTGTTGGCAAAATGGTGACTTGATTTACAAGTTAATGACAGAAGATGGAAAATCTGGATCTGTCATTATTTGTTCTGGACTTTTGTTTCTGTTAGGAAGAAAATCAACTAAATAAAGTAATAACTGCATTTATTCATGAAATATGTACCACACTTAATATAAATGCCAAACATGGTGCTGATTCCCTGGGATCAGAAGTGAACAAAACAGACACATACATGCCCTCTACTCAGAGACCTTGCTGTGTAGTGCTGAATGCAACACACAGATACAGTAAATCATTGTAACGAAGGCTGAAAATGCAGTGCTCATGGAGGACCTGGAGAAGAAGACCCAGAAAGCCTTCTGGAGCCGAGCCTGCTAAATATTCATACATAGGTTAGTCAGGAGCGGGGAGAGCACTGGGACAAGTTGCAATGCAATCACAAGGCATGGGCTGAGACCTTGAGGAAGAGAGACCCTTAAGAGAGAAGACCATTTCACCTCAAATTCACATGTCCTGCAAGAATCTGAATTGTAGCAAGAAACCGATTTGCATACCATGTTAGAGAGTGATGTCCTTTGACCATGGGGAACAAGTCAGCCTCCAAGTTTTGACCATGTACAGCCCAGCCCCTTCATTTCAGAATCCATGGACAGAAAGACTTAGATCAGCTGTACTAAAATTCTAGGCTCCTTGCCACAAAATAATGTATCAAGCAGAGAACAATATGGCCCCAAACAGCCATGTCTTGAAACTAGAGATGGAGGGACAGAATGCCCATCCCATTGGCTACTGCCGAGTTAACCCTGGAGAGGTTTTTCAGTCAGCCAGACGGAGCTGTGAGCCACAGGTGCCCACGAGCATGCCCCTTCCCCCATGTCCCACTGCCCAGCTCCGGGTTACCCACATGCTATCCTGGACTGCAGGACGCTGGTCCTTCCCATCTCCCAGCAAAAAGTCACCACCACAAGGCATCAGAGAGTAGCACCAACTTTACAAAGATGTCACAGGGGAGATGGAGGGGTGATTGTATCACACACCTGTTCCAAGTGTATTTTTGAATAACCCATGCAATATTTCTGTCCTCCCCAAAGTCCCTCCTCAGAGACAATGCAACTGGAAACTCCTGACCCCAAGTGTATCTTCACTGTCCCTGCCCACTTCAACCCTCTGCCCTCTGGGATTTTCCCTTAAATATCCAACATCTTATTGCCTCCCCCAACTGTCAAGCATGGCAATTTTATTTCTCCTCTGAACACCCAGTCAACACCCAGTCTTTAGAGGCTGCTGGCCTTCCATTTAGAAACAGGCTTATCAAGGAATGTCTTCAACAAAGTTGATCTCTCATGATTGGGAATTCCAGTAGAGTAAAATTCTCTTCAAATAGTTACATAAGGAAAGGCGAGGGTGGGGTCCAAAGAGGATCGGGTGGCCTGGTCTGTGCCTCCTTCCTGATCCTCTGAAGGTGTAATCCACACACCATATGCAGGTGGACTTGGGATTCCACAGCGTCCCCACAGGGCACTCGATATGGCCGAGCCATCGACCATGCCCAGGACTAGAGCCCTCCTCCCCCTACGTGTCCTGGGAACTAGGAACCAAAATAGCGGTGTTTCCCTGCCCACACGTGTCCACAGGTATCCGAATGCTGGACCAGCCATTTATGACAGACATCATCGAGGCCTCCTCCATCAGCCACATGCCCCAGCTGATCGACATCTACAGCGCCAGCTGGGGCCCGACAGACAACGGCAAGACGGTGGATGGGCCCCGAGAGCTCACGCTCCAGGCGATGGCTGATGGTGTGAACAAGGTAAAGTCCTTCCCGCCGCCTTGAGGCCCTGGTCCCACACTGGCTGGGGTCCCAGGGGTTCAGAGGAGGTGACACTCAAAGAGGAAGGGGCAGGGCAGAGGGCAGAGGTAGACTGCTACCCTCTGCATTATCTCAGGGTCCTATGAGAAATGAACCCCAAAATGGGATTACATGTGCATATTCATTGGAGGGGACACCTGTGAAGGATGAAGGGGAGGCAGCCAGAGGAAGCAGAGCGCAGACGGTGACGCGGGTCTGGCCCCTGCAAAGAAAGCATGAGAAGGACAGTGCCCCTCTGCCCTGGTGTCCACAGGAAGGGGCCTGGTCAGCGCCCCACCCTGCCAGTCCTGGCTGAGAGCAGCCTGCAGGCAATGGGGCTTCTGCACAAACTGGCTGGTGGATTCAGGGAGCTCTGAACCCCCCAACCCTCCCAGGCAGGAGGTCTGAGCCACCCATCTCTGGAGATGCAGCTCCCTGAGATTAGCCCAGGAATGGAGAGAGCCAAGGAGTTAGGACCAAGGCAGAGCCTCCAGAGGGAGGGCAGCAAGGAGGGGCTGGGGCAAGGGGCAGCGCCGGCTCACTATGCTGGTCAGCGGCTGCAGAGCAAAAGAAGCAGCCCTCTCTGTGATTCCAGAGCAGAGACCACCCCAGGCAAAATCTGAGCCAGGCCCTGGGGTCAGTCTCCCTGGGGTCAGGTCCCTTTAGCGCCACTCGGTGTCTGAGTGTATGTCCCAAGTGACTTGACCTCACTTGTGCCTCTGTTTTCTTGCCTGTAAGATGACATAACCAAACTTTCCTTTGCAACCGTTGTGAGTGTAAATGAAATATATAAGCAAGTGCTTCGCACTGGGAAGTGCCACACAAGTGTTGGTTCTTGGTCTGGTCATTATGGATGCAAACTTTGTGACATAAAGCACAATGCTTTACTAGGCTTGCGGGTTCTGTGTCAGGAATTCAGACGGGCCCAGTGAGGATGCTTGTCTCTGCTCCGCCATTCCTGGTTCTCAGCTGGAAGACTCGGGACTTGGCTCAGCAAAGTGGGGTGCTTTTGCGTGTTCCTACAACGGGATGAATTCAGAATTACTCCTCGTTGTGCCACAACACCCACTCGGAGTGGTCATTTGGCCTCACTTGGTATTTTTTCTGATTGGACTTGCCATCAGGTTGACACCAATACCCTCTCCATGCTTCCAGTGTCTTTGTCTAATGGGTCATCATGTGGGAATCACAACCCAAAGATTACAGCAGTGGTACGTAGAGTAAGAGTAACCAGGGCTTAAACAAGAGAAAGACGAGTGTATGAGGTTTAGAATGTGGAGTTTTGGAAATCCACTTTAGGAATATTTTTAAATATTGCTTCTTGGATTTTGACAAATTTCAAATAGATAAAATAGCTATGGCCATCTTTGTATACATAAACAAGCTCTATTATAAATAAATTATAAAATGCATCTGTTCTAGGTATATTGTTAAGTTACTTTCAGTCTGTATATGAAAAATATATAAACTCGGGGAAGCCGGGATGGCTCAGAGGGTGAAGCACTACTTTACAGCCCTGGGGACTGAGGATCAAATCCCGGCCCTAGCCCATGCAGACCCATATGCTGAACTGGGGTGTGCTTCCTATGGGGGAGGCCCCCAACCCAGTTCCTGCCCTGCACGGCCCCCACCCACCTGTGTGGAAAGAAACCATGTTGAAAATTGATGATATACAACTATGGAGACTGCTCTGGGCCCTCCCCATTCTCTCTGTCTCTCTCTGTCTCTGTCAAAAACAATAAAATAAATCTTTAAAAAAAATATATATATATATATATATATATATATATATATATATATACTCATTACGTATACACTTGCAACACTAAAATAGATATACGAGGACTGTTCTGAAAGTATCCAGCCATGTAACAGTTCTCGTTGTTTTGACAATGGCTGGATATTTCCCAGACAGCCCTTGTATGTACAAAACACTGTATATTTAACAGTAGCCTAGAAAGGTAAAAATGTTAAAGAAATTTAGAGTGAACAACCGAAAGTTACTTTTTCTTTTTGTCTGTTTTTTTGAAGACTTACAATAGACCAAGAATTTATTTTTTTAAACTATAGTCACTATGCTCTACATTAGATACCCAGAACTCATTTATCATGTAACTGGAAATTTGTACCCTTTGACCAACATCTTCTCAATTACCCCACCCCCACCCCCCACCCAACTCAGCCAGCCCCTGGCACCCTCAGTTCTACTCTGCTTCTACAAGTTTGGTTTTTTTCAGATGCCATATGTGAGATCATATGGTATTTGTTTTTCTCTGTCTGACTTATGTCTCTTAGCAGAATGCCCTCAAGTTCCATGTTGTTGCAAATGCCAAATTTTTTTCTTTTTTTTACTGAATAATATTTCATTATATTGATATATATTTATATGTATATATATGTATGTATATATACACACATATATATGTGTATATGTATATATATATCACATTTTCTTTATCCATTTTTGCATTAATGGACAATTAGGTGGTAAATAATATTACAAAACACATAGGGGTGTACATATTCCTTCAAGATAGTGATTTTATGTTCTAGCAATATATACCCAGAAGTATTCTATTCCTGGATCATAATTGTAGCTCTGTTTTTTACTTTTTTGAGGAACTGGTATGCTGATTTCCATAATGTCTGTACCAATTTACATTCTCACCAACAATGCACAAGGGTTCCCCTTTTCTCCGCATGCTCAACAACACTTAGCTCCTGTCTTTTGGGTAATAACGAAGGCTACTTTTTCTATACATTTCCTAAGGTCAGAGAACACACATTTTCCTCTCCAGCTTTCGGTCCTCAGGAATAGCCTAGAACTTGAAACATAGCACATTGGTGGTTTAATAAATCCATGTGGAATTGATACATAAATGACATTTGATGGCTGAAAGATTACATCATATAGAAATCTATAACCGTAGTGGAAGCCTTGCGCCCCCACCCATCCCCCCTCCCTGGCTGCTGCTGACTCGCAGCTGCCCCTTCCCTGGAGAATAGCCCTGGCTGATGGAAGTCCTCTTATCCAGAAGGTTCTGTCCCCACCCATACCCAGGGGCAGCCACTGCCAATGACAAGCAGATTCAGGGTAGAAAGGGCCAGTCTTCAGGAGGAAGTACTCTGCTGTGTAATCTATGCTGCAGAGCCCCCAGTGAATCAGGCCGATGCTTGACTTTACTCAAGACCACATCATGTGGGGGTTCCCCCTCCCCCGCCTCTCCTGATTTACACTCACAGGTTTCTCCTGAGAGCTCTCCCTCAATATGTCTGGTGCCCCCAAGTCCTTGCCTCTGACTCTGCTTCTAGGGAACCTGTCCTATGACATTAACCCATTAGACTTTGCTCTTTTCCTTGGCAGCCATGAAGCTCAGAACAAAGTTTGTGCTAACAACATATATGTTTTTAGGCTAGATTTATGGCTACCCCCCTTATCTTCACCACCCGTGACCTCCAAAGTTATTCCTTAGCTTGTATTCCTATGTCTTTATTTGTAATCACATTGAATCTAAGCCTCTGAATATTAAACAGTGTAAAATTTGTAAAGGAATTGATTAAATATGCTCAGTTTAATTAGATCAAATTTAGGCATGAAAAATCTAACTTTGGATCCTCAAGTTGTTGCTTACTTACACACATTTCTAGTTTTAACAAACTAAAGCATCTCATTGGGCAAAATTGACAGCATCTGGGCCCTAAGCAATAGTAAACAGTAACTCAAATGAAATGCAAGCCCACAGAGCAGGGATCAGCCAACCTTGGCCCCCAGCCCAAATCTAGCCCTCCAGCTGTCTTTGCAAATAAAGTTTTATTGGGACACAGCCAGGTTCATCAAACCCTTTATATCTTTCCAGCCACAATTTTTCTTCCACTCACAATTTCTCTTCCAGTCACGGGCTCTACATGGGAGGAAGTCCACATAGGGCCCACATGGGGCACGAAATGAAGGGAATCGTCACTCAGAATGGCAGGCTTTTCTGCTAGTCTGACCGTATATACATCTTCAAACAAGTGCAGAACTAAGCTTCAGAAATGGGACACCTGAGTTGAAACCTCAATCCTGTCCTTCGTTGGCTGTAGGACTTCAGACAAGCCACTTCTCCATTCCTCGCTTTCTTCTTCTGTGAAATAGTCCATATCAGTGCTTCTCAACATGTGGCTACTGGCCTAGGGGAGTTTGTAGAATCTCTGCCTCACCCCACCCACCCCACTGATGTCTCAGAATCGGCATTTTAACAAGATCCCATTAAAGATTTGAGAGGTGCTGCTCTAAATGATCTCCAGGATACACATGTGACTTAAGATACTAAGACCATATGCTGTGTTGTTTTAAAAAGCCCACAATGTGTAGAAAGCGTACTAGAAGTGACTCATTTTCTGGAAGTAACAGCACTGCGCGTCCTCATCAGGGTGGTGCATTGGATGGATTGATGACTCAGCCATATGCTCTAATTTGTCTTTGAGTTATAGGAACTGAGGTCCTTGTAGCTCCACTAAAGAAGTTTCTTGTTGTAAGGAGAGTGATAAGGAAAGTGGATGGAGTCAGGAAGGACCTCATGCAGACTGGGACCAGACAGATGCTCTGGACCCAAGGTTACGGTGACCAGATTTTAACATTGGTAAAGCGGGACACCATTGACCCAGGGGGGAGGGGGTTCTTGATTAAAAATTTGGTCTATCTCCCGCCGTTCCCTAGCTTGTCGTGCATTCTTTCCAAAAATTGGGACTTTTTTAAAACGCCGCGGGACACGGGACAAATTGTTAAAAATTGGGACTGTCCCGCCAAAAGCGGGACGTCTGGTCACCTTACCCAAGGTGGCTGCAGGATGCTGGTCACAAGAGTGTGTGGAGATCCCAGGAGGGCCCTGCAGTCGCAGGGCTCAGCCACACCCACCTTGCCTAAACACTTCTCACTGGCTTTGCATGTCCAGCTCTTCATTCCATTTTCCTTCTTCATTGAGACCTTCAAGTATGTTCATGTGGTACTTCTGCTTGGACAAAGCCCATCAGCATCTTTGTTTGTCACAACCTGTCAGCCTCTACCCCAACTGCCACCTGCTCCTACTCCAATGTTTTATGGAGAATTTTGACTGCAAATTAAGGGAGACACCCTGCTGGTAGGCTCAAAAAATAAGAAATATGGTTCTGCTGGGAAGGTTTAGAACTAGAAGGGTGAGGACAGTCAGAAGGTAGCTAACAGAGCTCCTTTCTTTTACATCCCAATAATGTCAAGTGATGGTCATCTGTACTCACACTCACTTTTCAGCCCCCAATGAATTTCTTCTGAGCTGTTGAATTCTTTCAATGGTCTAAACAGAGATATAATACCACATGCTACCTCTATGTTCTGGGTTTAATTGTGTCCCCCAAAATTTACATGTTGAAGTCCTAATCCCTAGTATTTCAGAATGTGACCTTATTTGGAAATATGGTCACTATAGATGACCATATTATGAAATGAGCAGAGTGAGCCTAATCCAATACGACTAGTGTCTGTATAAAAAGGGGTAGTTTGAACACAGCCACACACAGGGAAATTGCCATGACAAGATGAAGGACGAGATTGGGGTGATGTTTCTACAAAGAGAAAGGCTATCCCTTTCAGCCCTCAGAAGAAACCTTCCCTTACAGCCCTCAGAAGAAACCAACTCTGCCAACACCTTGATCTTGGATTTCTTTTTTTTTTTTTTAAATATATCATCTTTTTTTTTAATTTAATTATTTATTTATTTATTTATTTATTTTTGACAGAGAGAGAGAGAGAGAGAGAGATACAGAGACAGAGAGAGAGAACTGAACTGGGGGAGCTCCCAGTTCAGCACATGGTTCTGCACAGGCCGGGGCCAGGGCCGGGATTTGATTCCCGGTCCCCGGCACTGCAAATCGAGCGCTCAACCCACTGAGCCATCCCGGCTTCCCTGATCTTGGATTTCTAGCCTCCAGAACTGCTAGACAATACATTTCTGTGTTTCACGCCACCCAGTTTGCGGTACTTTGTTACAGCAGCCCTGGAAAACCAACACACCTTCCAGTCTCAAAAAAGGGATTTGGCCAGACTAAAGCAGTGTAGAAACAACAGTCACTTTTCTAGGTTACCCTTGATGTCACTTGACTCTCTTTTATAGCCAAGATGGCTGATAGTTGATCCAATTATACCTTTTTTGTAAATTATACCTTTTTTTTCTTCTCGACAGTATTCTTCCTCCACTCTCTAACATGCAAAAGTTCTCTGATGTAATCCTAGGAGAGAAACTGTTTCTGCAATAGGGGCAGTGCCGAGCTGGAGCTGGCTCCTGGTGACATCACATTGGAAACTTGAAATTAGACGTGGAAATTGGGACCCCTTCAGAGAGCAGATTGTTACATATTTGCCAGCACGCCGGTAAGACTCTGCTGGCTTCCCTTCAATTACAGCAGTTAGAGACCCACTTATTCTCCCTGCAACAAAAGCCAGTGCTTTTGTTGAGTCGTAAGTAGGCACATTCCCTTTGGGAAGAGGAAAAACACCTGAAACACTAAGGCTTTGTGTTTCTCAACAATGATAAGTTTCCCAACCATAGTTTTAAATTACCCAAGACTGTGGAGGGCAACTTCTCCACGTAATTCAAGTACAGGCCTCACAGCTTAGGCCATCCATCACCCATGCATTCAACAAAAGGATCCCAGAAACACGATTATGAAATGGGAAAGTGAGTCCTTGAAAGTGAACAGCATCCATGACTAAACATCAATTACTGCACTAGGATGGACCCATCAAGGAACTAATGAAGTCATGTTTTATTACAAGGTTATGCCAACCAGCTGTTGACATTCAGCTCATCTGAGATAGCAGCAGGACCCCTGACATTTGAATGGCACACCATTTACAGAACAGGTCTCCCAACAGGAATGGGGTTGGGATGTGGCCCCATTTCAATGCTCAGACCCTTAGGAATTTTAAGATGAAACTTTAACACACAAACAGCTTATTTCCTTATCACAATATTCATTGTGTGGCTGGAGATAAATGGGTACACATTCACGCCCTAGACCCAGTGACAGCAGGTACCCAGGAAACACCTGGTGGGGGTCCCCTTTCCCTTGCAGATACAGATTTTCACTAAGAAGCAGTTTTTGACACTGAAAGCCGAAGTGGAGTCAGAGGAGCGGACAACACCTGCCCTCAGTCTGAATTCGCGTGCGGATGCCCTTCATGCAGCACACGCCCGGGGGCCTCTGCCCTTTCCCACAGACTTCTGAACTGCTCCACCCGATCTCGAGTCTGGGTAGTTCTCTGTCACCCATGTGTGGCCTTCACTGCTGCAACTAAGAAGGCCCTCTCAATGTGGCAGTTCTGCCAAGCATGCCTGGCATGCCGCAACTCATGAGGAAAATGTTCTGACTTATCTTCAGATGACAGCATGTAAATATTTTAGGAAGTGAAGTGAGTAGGTTAAAAATATATATATATGGGATTTTTCATTTGACTTTCCCCCAGGCGGTGGAATGATTTTTTTACTGGTTTCAAGGTGACATTTTTGGACAGTGTTGTAGAATTTTGTGAGTGATTGTGTATGATGCATCCCTATTGTACTCTTCCTCCCAGCTATTTCAATCATCTGGTCTACTCAGAAGGAAAATCAACCTCTGATAGGTGGTCTCCACCTAAACAAGGGAGTCAGATAATTACCTATTACACAGAGGCAGTTCTTACGCTTGTCTTTGAATTTTAGCATCTGCGGATAGGTTTTATTTGACCAACATATAATAGAAATGATAAAAAGGAAGAGGAAAAGGAGGGTAACAGACCTTTATCTGAAGTGTACTGTTGGCCCCAGACCCCACCCCTCCCAATTGTCTCAAACCTGCTTCACACAAAAACATCACCTACCTGGCTTTTTAAGGATTTGAGTTTGCATCTCCCAAGTTTGGTCAATCAATACTTGAGGAGGCAACAAACAGCAGGTGAAAGGAAGGGAAGAGGAAAACATTTCCCCTTTGTTTATCTCAATCTTTTCCTCTTTAACTTCATAGTCTACATGTGGACTTTACAGTTAATGCAGTCTTCACATTATATATGAGGAGTAGGTAACAGATCCCTGAATTATGAAATATCTAAAAATTATCTTCTGTCTTAGTTTGGAACCCCCAGAAGCAGACCCTGAGATAAGGATTGAGTTCAAGTAGTTGATTTGGGAGATCAAAGGAATACCAGTAGAGAATGGGAAGGTATGACAAGGAAGAAAGTGACCAATAGAGGATGTGTTATTGAGCCAGCTACCACTGGGAACTGAAGCTTAATCCCACTGAGAAACTGGCAAGCCATGTAGAACACACACTGACATTATCCCACTCGATGGCAAGGGAGCAGGGCAAACATCATTGTCTCAGTAAATGCCCCTGCACCTCCAGCCTGGGACAGACGTGCAGAGCAGCCTTCAGCCTCTTGAGAGAAAGCCCTTAGACAAAGAAACGCCTATGCTGGCATCTGGCAGTCCCTGTGCACAGAACATGTAGAGTCTATGGGATATAGGCCGATGCCCACTGCCATCTCTGCTACAATTTCCAGAATCTGTTTGAGTAAAACCTAACCTGAGACCTAGACTCATCACTCTCTGGGTAATAAAAGAACAGTAAGGCCATGTGTTTACTGGTCAGAAAAAGAAGTAGCCCTTATGTAGAGACGGATGGAGCAATGAAGTCCAGCCATTGTGGGACACAGCTTTTTACATGGCTCTAACAACCAGAAGGGAGATTCGGATAATACCAGAGGGCCTTGAAAGTGACAGTCAATGCATGGACTTCTTTCCGCATCTTGAGGAAATGCAACCGCCCCGGGCAACCCTGGCTCATCTACTGGCTCTGATGACTGCACCCCAGCCTCTTATTAATCACACTTGGGGGGTGCTACCAGCGGGAACATCTTAGGAATATTTAAAGGCAAGGTTATAGGAAATCCTCTGAGGCACAGATGAGACACAGCATTCATGGCTTGTTTATTCTCAGGGGTGTGAGGTGGGGGGCATGTTGCAAAGGGCACAAGCACAGATCCTGGATCATTAGGCTGGAATGTACTAGAGAGGGGTCTCCTGCAAGAGAGTGGCTCAAAAGCCACCACCCAGAAAAGGGAGAGGAAAGAGGGCTGCCTGTGGAGACTGTGATTAATCGGGAATGGGCCAGGTGAGGCCCCGGTGCCGCTTGCTGAAATTTAATCAGAGCAGTGGGTCTGACACAGTGGCAGCCAATGCCGGAGCCTCTGACAGGCAATGAATGCTTCCTGACAGGGAGCTCTCGGGAGCTTTCCAGGAGCCCTGATTTATGCTCTGAAACCAAATGAAGGTTCACAACTCAGCAAGGGCTGTGGCAGCAAGGCGTCTACCATGTGGCCTCTGAAACAGCTGTTGCATAATCCCTTTTCATGTCTGATAAGTTGGTGGGTTGGTGGGTTTTAGGTGTCTGCATCCTCTTTCCTTTGGCTTTCCAGGAGATCCTGATACCCTCGCCCTACTCCTGCTGAGCTCTATCCCCAATGCGGGAACAAAGCAGACTCTTTACTACCCATGGGTGGCTGCAGCTCTCAGAAACCAGCCTCCCTCTGCACCTCTGCCTGAGGACCTTTGGGCACCATGGGCATGTGCTTTCAGGGCGTGCTCCATGGGCAGTTACCCTAGGGGCAACCGCCTGCCTCACCTTCCTGGTGGCAAGTTCCCAGGGACTCTCCAGAGGGACAGAGCCCAGTTGCCCACAGTGGGAACCTGCTTGTCAGTTCCTACTTGGTTGCCACCAACTCCAACTGCATATACAGAACAGAAATAGATAAAGAATGAAAGCATAAAACAGCTGCATGAAAAATAATTCAACCACTGATTTTGTGGCAGAGAGTAACTTTCTAAGCATAAACACAGAGAAAATATTTAACAACAACAAAAAAAAGAGTAACAAATATTAAATCACAAAACCTTTAAAAACTTCTGCAAGTCTGATCACTATTAAAGCAAAGTAATGGACCAATGGGAAATCACTATACTACTCACTCTACTTATATGGTGCTTTCAAATTTAAAAGGTTCTTAGTCACAGTAAAAACAAAATAAAAAGTAATTCAGCAGGTGTTTAAATTGTTAAGGTTAAGAATATACATCTAGCGAAAAGTGAAAAAAGCAATCTGATTATATACAAATGGCTACTTGTAGTTTGGGATGAAATTCCAGGGACTATAATACATGAAGATTTTTTTTAATGTTCTATCTGACATAACCTAAATGGAAGTGAACAGGATGAACTGTAACATTCAGAAGAGGCTACTTTATGCTGTGGTAACAAGCAGCCCCCAAAACTCAGAGGCTTCACCTACAAAGATGTCTCATTCAGCTACACACCCATTATGGTCAGCAGCATCTTTGCTCTCACAGTGTCTCAGGGCTGTCATCTGGAACACTGTCAGGCACTGCAGAAGAAGAGAGAACCGTGCAGTGTCTGGCATTGACCAGTAATGGGCCAGGCTACAAATGATACTATGTATCAATCATTCCCACTCACAATTCATTGATTAAAATGGTTTACAAGACCTTACCCAACCACAACGGAACAATATATGGATGGGCCCAAAGAGTGGACAGCTAGAAATATCTGGCAAAGCAGTATCAATGACTTATGAGGGATGGTCAAGAAATACACAGAATGAAGGGGAAGTAGGGTAAAAGAATACTGTTTATTATATTTCCTTTTTAGTATATTTACCCTTAACCCTAATCCACTTTTCAGATCTTCTATAAGTTTATTTATACCTTTGGAAAAAAGGGTTTGTTTTTTCCCTCAAGTTGCAACTCTAACCTCTTTGTTGTCTGTAAATTTCTTCCCCCGAAGCTGTTTTTTCACATGGGAAAACAAATACCATAGTAATCAAATGAAACCAGGTCTGGACTGTAGGGAGAGTGGCTTAATGTTTGGAAGCCGCAATCATGAAGAGTAGCCAAGGCTACATTGCTCTTATGCATGGGCACCTTGTCATGCAAAAGCAGTACCTCTTTGATCCAATTCCCTCTTCTCCTTCACAGATTCTTTTACAGTTTCAGCAGTTATTGTGACACCCTTATCCTTGTAGTCGAGCAGGAGGATACCCTCCATATCCCCGCAAAAACACAGTAGTCATGATTTTTCCAGCCAATTGTGACACCTTAGGGATGCTGTACTTTTTCATGCCACTGCATGGACTTCTGCTTTGACTCAGGCTCATAATGATGAATCCAAGTTTCCTCTCCAATGGCAATCCAGTATAAAACTTCATCTTTGTTGTCTGCAGAGTGTTCCAGAACCTGTCGTGAATACTCAACGCGCTCTCATTTTTGAAGCAGCGTGAGCATTCTCAGTACCCATGTTGCACTGACTTTTGACAGCCTTAGATGCTGATGGAGGACATTCAAAATGGTTGTAGGTGATACTCCAACCACTTCTGCAAGCTGCTTTTTATTTAATCTGGCATCTTCCACTAAAAGCTTTCCAACTTATTTGGCAATGTCTGTGGAAGTGACCTTAACAGGGTGTCCCAAATGGAGAAAGGGCTATGTCACTTGTAAACCATGGGTTTCCCAGGGCAATAGCCCCTGTAAACGGCTAACATCTCTTCCAAAATGGTTTCGGGTGTTTTCCAGTTTTGTGAGGAACTTAATGACAGCGCAAAATTCAATTTTATTCATACTTGGGATTCTCTTCACATGCTTCTGCGGCGACACTGAAAGAACGCGGATGCAAGTAGGCTGAAATTCGGCACATAACTAACAATAAGTCACACAACCAAACTGTGTGCACTAGTACTCCCACCCCTCCGATAACCCCCCACTCCCCAAATTTCTAAGAAATTTTTTTTAATAATTTATTTATTATTTATTTATTTATTTTGACAGAGAGAGAGAGAGAGAGAGAGAGAGAGAGAGAGATACAGAGACAGAGAGAGAACTGAACTGGGGGAGCTCCCAATTCAGCACCCAAATTTCTTAATCTTCTCTCGTATCACAATGAGCCCAGAAGAACTGCCAGGTGACTCAAATGGTAATCATTGATCTATTGAGGACAAACAAATGTCAAAGATATTTGTCAATAGTTTGAATTAAATTCTTTCTTGAACTGAGAGTGAAGAAAGGCAGAATTTGTATACCAATATATTGTTTTATGTGATATTTATAGCACAAAGTTTATTATTTTATCAATTTACCTACTCACTTATTTTTTGACCCCTCTTCCTCTTTGGGGTCTTGGTGCTTTGCTAAGCTATTTATAAAATAAGAATACAAAAAGAGCAGTAAAGATACAAAAACAAGCAAACAAACAAATTCAACTAGTAATAGGAAAAAATATAACTCCAAATAATGAGGTGGTAACATTTTTGCCCACCAAGATGGTAAATCTATATTTTTAATGATGCTAAATTTTCAACCAGATGGGCTAAATGCTGCATTTGTACTGCTGCTGAAAATATAAATTAACAAGCTTTTTAAAGAGCAATAACAGAGCAATACAGATCAAGAATCTTCAAACACTCTTTTTTTTCACTCAAGATTATCGCTTTTTGAAACTCTGCCTAAGAAAATAAACAGAGATACAAAGACATATATAAAATGATGTGCATTGCACTTTAAAACCTAGAAATAGCCTTCCATTTATGTCTAAGAAAAGTAAATCAATTACAAAGTGGCTATTTAATAAAACTGATAAAAAATTATAGTTCAGAAAAATACTTAATTATATAAGAAAATGTTAATGTATATAAGAAGATGTTAATAAGTGAGAAATATGTTTTAAGCAGGGCCCCAAAAGTGAATGTATTTTATGATCCCAGTTTTATTCTTACACCTTTTCCTATACTTTGCATTTATATATGAAACTTCCAGGAATCCACAAAGACATTTTCTCGTCATGGAAGACTGTAAAGGAATTTTTTTCTTCTGTCTATATTCCTATTATTCTACAACAAATATGATTTTCATAATGAAAAATATAATAACTTTTATAAGTCTATCAATGTTGTGTTAAGATGTTCAGATGACTGGAAAATAAAACAGTAGAGTTCAGTGCATAGTGTTTAGGAAAGGGCAAACTATACCAAAAGGCTGGTCTCTCCAGGCATCTGCAGATACCAGCACTGGGCCAGGCCCTGGTCTGGTCATTAGCCCAGGACACTACACATTGGTTGGGGTAGAGAAACTAACTCATTTTAACCCCAAGCTTCTCAAAGTGGGATTTTCACTTCCTGGGACATAGGTAATGTGCTAGGGTCACAGAACTGTAGCACCTGTCTCTAGCAGAAACTTTACCTAGGCTGATGATAAGGGATTTGTGACATTATTTTTATGTTATAATCACAGTACAAAATCTGGGTGAGCTTCAAAGAAATGTTGGGCCCATAAGAGGCTGTGTTAGGCTATGCCCTAAAAACCAGCAAGTTCCAACTCCTTGCCCTTTGCCGGTTGGTTAGAGTTTCTCAGCCTCAGCACTATCGACACTTCAGGCCAGATCATTCTCTGTTGTGGGGGATATGGAGGCCCAACCTATACATTGTAAAAGTTCAGTAGCACCCCTGGCCTCTACCTACCAAATGGTAATAGTGCTTATGTGCACACATACAGAGTTGTGACCATCAAAATTCTCCTCACCAGTGCCAGTTCTAGGGTACAAAATTACCCCTCATACACCATAGTAGTTAAATACCATCAATAGTGAATGGGTGAAAAATTCTCTTTTGGTGAAAATTTTACAGAGAAGCATTCATAGTGCTAAACTCCGACTGATTCAAAGTGATTTCAAAGTGCATTGCACCACATACTCAATTTCATCTAAATGCACTTGCCTTCTTCAAATATAATTAAATAATAATAATAATGTATGTAGATTGTACTTCAATACAAAGAAATAGTAGTAGGGAGAGTAGAAGGGGACCAGGCAATGCCAATGTCAACAGTGCAAGCAAGTCTGACTTTATTCTATTCTCTGAGCAGCGCAGCAGAATAAGTGTGGGAGCTGCTCAGCAGACAGACCACCCTCACGGGCCCTGCTCCTGCGTAAGCAGTGCAGGCCCCTGGACCAGCTCCTCTTGATTTCACCACTGTGTGACCCCCTGTGCCTCACTGGGTTTTGAATTCTTCTTTACCCAGTATGGCAGTTTGCCTGACTGAATGATTGTGTGAAATTTATAAGCTAACTTGGGAACAATGGACCTCTCTGTGATACTGTCTTTCTATCCAACAGCATGATGTCTTACATCATCTGTGTGCTCCATAAAGTTTCAAAGTTTGATTTAGTACTTGTCTGTTGTTTTTCATTTTTGTTTTGTTTGTAGAGTTTCTTCCTAAGTATTTTATCCTTCTTGTGGCTAGTGTGAATGGTGCTGCTGCAAAGAACTGCTGTGCGGGTTTAATAGGTTAGTATGCAAAGTACTGAGAGAAGTCCCTGACATACGTGCAGCAAGTGCCACAGAAGTGCTCACTGTGATTATCCTCTGCTTTCTTCTGTCACATCCTCCAGCTGATAGTGAATGTGAGTCACAGTTGTGTCTTGGTTGCTGCCCAGAGCCCATTCAGGTGAAGCTGGGGGCAGAAATGGACCTTGGGCTTCATTTTAACAATGTTAATCTAAAAATAAAAGGCCAAAGTGAGAGGCAAAGGCATTTATTTATTTAAGATCCAAAAGAAGAGCTATTCAGGAAGCACTGATTCAGGCAGAAGCCCCAAGTGTTCTGATTAGGAGGCCAAAGCAATGGGGTATTTATGAGAAAGGAAAGGGGTACAATTACATCAGCAGAAGGACGAAGTTTCTATAGGCACAGATAAGCTAACATAGTGATGCTAATTCTGAAGAATGGTTTTCATTTTAAGTCAGGTAGTCAAAATATCTGCTTTCTTGTTATCTTTGCAAACAGTTGTTTGAGATACAATGTTGCTTCAGGCCCCATCCAGACGTTATTTTGCTCTCCTTTAAAATTCCAAAGGTTTGAGGAATTAGACTTACAAGGCAGTTCTTCTAGGTTGTAATTATTCCCTCATGTTTTATCTTGCTTAGGAAAATAAAATTTAATAGTATTCCTAGGAATCAAAGTATTTTTATGATCAAGTCTTACACTGCAATACTAAACTAATGTTTGTCTTTTACTCTTCAGAAACAAGCTGATAGTTGCTCTCTGTGTATCAGTGAGCTAGGCCACATAACAAATTGCCCCAAAACTCAGTAGTTTGAAATAACCATTTAAGTTTGCTCATGGCCTACAGGTCAGCCTTAGCTCATCTCAGCTGCCTCACTCAGGCATCTGTGGTCAGCTGGAGGGTAGACTACAGACTTGTCTAGGGTGGCCTCCCTTGTGTCTCTGACAAGTAATTGCTGGACTAGGTTATCTATGTCTGTTGTCAACCAGCAGGCAACCTCAGGTTCTGAGAGAGCAGGAGTGAATAGGGATTCTTGAGAACTACTGTATGTTTAAAACTGACACATCAATACTTTCATCACATTCTGTTGTCCAAAGCAAGACAGGAGACCAACCCAGATCCAAGGGGTGGGAAATAGGCCCGTCCTCTTGGTGGGCAGGACTGCAGTTATATTGTTAAGGAGCATGACTATAGAGGAACCTGAAAAATTAGTCACAGTCTACCATACTCCCTATACCAGATGAGAATGCTTTGGGCACTGATTTAGTGTAACTTTGTATCACTAGCAGCCAACCCGTGGATGTGTTCAGGGGAGAGTTCCAAAGATGATGGGCCTCATCCATACCCTGATTCATATCTGTTTCACTTTCAGAGGGTGACATTTCTTGCCAACAAGCCCAAATCCTAGTCTATTTGAGAGCATGATCCCCTGCACCAGCTGTATGATCCTTTTCCCTCTCTGTCCTGGTTTCTGAGAGCAGTTGCTTGTTTTGGTGAATTTTCCAGTGTAGATTTACCAAGATGCCAAGGGGAGCTCTCAGCTAGTGCTGAATAAATCTTTGTTGACATGTCAATGCAATTAATCACAGGCTAATTAACTCCAAGTCCTGTTAGAAGCAATCGAAATGTCGTTTCCCATGATCGGGGGCAGAGAGACTTTGGAGGTAATCCAGACATCTCCCTTCCTTCTGGCATCTCCACCCTTAAGCCACGGAGTCAGGGCTGTGGACCTCTGGTGGCCATGCAGGGACAGACTTATTCTGCCACGGCATCTCTTTGCCTTCTATTTGCCTTCTGGACCCTACAGGGTTACCCAGTGATCTGGGACAGGCTGTGGAGAAGGGGGAGGCTGTCTGCTCACCTGCAGCTCACCTCCCACACTGCAAGTCTGCTCTTCTCTCTGCCCACCCAGCCCACAAGGGAAAACAAGAGTAGCCCAGCCTTACAGCCCCCCGGGTCAGAACACGGGAAACTACAAGGAATGGCCATTCCTGGGTAGAGAGAATACTCCTAGAAGACAGGGCAAGGGAAACAAAAGGTTCTGTTAAAAAAACTAAGAACATTGACCAGAAAAGCAATGCTTACTGAAGGTATTTACGACTAAGCTTGCCATTTATAACTAAATAGTATTTGATAACAATATTGTTTATATCATTATGTATTTAGTTATTTTTGCTCTCTTTTACTTGATCATATTAGACTTTCTATATTTGGTATGTTCTCTTGCACAAGTAAAATGTCATATAATATCGTGTTTAACCCATTTCCCATTTAGAGAAAAAAAGTGCAGCTCATTGCGACATTGATTTAATTTTATATAAACACACTCTTTGAGGATGAAGCAAATCTGACTGGTTTTTCAATGTGAAAATGAGATACAAAAACTGTTCTTGGAGTTATTTCTAAACAGAACTTGTCTCTAATCCTAATGTGACAAATGTATAAAGGCTGTCTGGAAGATAGCCATGAAACCATTCTTGTTACAGTGACAATGGCTAGATTTTTCTGGATAGCCCTCACATCTGATGATCTTTATTTAATAATTTTTTTCACACATAGTAATACTACCTTTTCTAGGATTTGACATTTCAGCAATTAAGAATTATAGTATTTTGTTAATGGAAATACCACAACTAAAAACAGAATGCCACATATAGAATGGTGTCATTTGTTTCCAAGGACTATTGATATTCGAGAGCAATGTGGCAAACTTTGGAGGTAAGGTTAGGACTATAATTCACGAGTTATCTCCAGATTAACACTGTAGCCCCAAGTGCCACCAATGGGTAGTCTCAGGGCAAGTGGGAAATGGGTTAAAAGAATTCTAGTGTGATCCAATTGAGTAAAATAGAAGTATATATGTAGATAGGCACATACATGTATGTACATATGCATGTATATATGTACATGTGTACACCTGTGTATATATATACATGCATAAATATATGTGTGCACATATATATGTACATGTATATGTATACATGTATATAGATATGCATGTGTGTATATAATCTGTAATGTTTATATATTTTGGAGTAAAATATGTATTTTACACTTGCAATATCTACATATAATGTAAACTTATATATAATATATATATAACTATGTATAAAATAAAATATATTATCTTTCTATCATATAGCTAAGCATAAACATCTATGTACACTTACATTTTTGCTGAAAAATGTCTGAAAGGATACGTAAGAACTGAATAATAATGATTACACCTAGGGGGATTTTTTACATTTTCCATCTTACGTACTTTGACTTTTTACCATAAGGATATACTTAACTACCTTTGTAGCTTTTTATTTATTTGTTTTTAGCTTTTTAAAAGTAGTTCATTGGTAAATTTTACAGCGATTCTTCCAGACTTTCCCACCTCATTATCCCCAGCTTAAGTTTGGATGACTTTTTGTAATTAATACTTCCTGGGGGAAAAAAGAATACTCACGGTGCCCCACCAGAAGGATAGTGGTTTTCACGGGTAGACGGAACCAGATCCAGTCATTTCGTTCAGCTGCTGACGTAGCCCACGTCCTGACACTCCCTGGGCTTCCCCCACTCCCAGACGGGCATGGGCATTGGCAGCATCTGTCCTGTCCTCCGCCAGGGCCGAGGGGGCAAAGGCAGCATCTACGTGTGGGCCTCTGGGGACGGCGGCAGCTACGACGACTGCAACTGTGATGGCTACGCCTCCAGCATGTGGACCATCTCCATCAACTCAGCCATCAACGACGGCAGGACGGCCTTGTACGACGAGAGCTGCTCCTCCACCTTGGCCTCCACCTTCAGCAACGGGAGGAAGAGGAACCCTGAGGCTGGAGTGGTGAGTGTGGCCACTGGCCCCCTGCGAGACTGTGGAACGCACCGACCCTGTGTGACGTCATGCGCGTACGGTGACGTATGAGGGAGCTCCACCTTTTCCTAAAGTTCGTGCATGTTAGGAGGGGAGATCCATGCTCTTCCAAGCCTGATAATCCTTTGTTATAAAGGCAGAGACATACATCCGAGCTCATTGTTTAAATTGAAAGCAAGGACGTGATGACCCTCTCCCAGCTCATTTTCCACAGATTGTCTTTCTTGTTTATTGTTTTGGTTTACAAATAATGACCAACTCTGGTTTTTCACAAATGTACCCTGGCCAATCACTTATAAGGAGAACTAATATTAAGAACTGGGGCATCACATCGCCAAGCCATCTGAGCCAAGAACCCATCCATGTATTACAATAATTAAAAAATCACATCCATAGATGGACATTTCTGGGTCCACGAAGCTCCCCAAATTGGGTACACACATGTATTCTCTCGGGGAAAGAGTGATGGTTTACACCAGGGGTGTCAAACTCAATTAAAACACGGGCCATTTGGTGCAACAGGCAAGATTCACGCGGGGCACATCACATTTACAAACGTCGCCAGAACTGAGTCAGCACGTTTATACACGCCCACAGGCCCCCAGGAAAGGCACTGGGCCACGTGTATACTCGTCTTCAGTAGTTAAAGGGTTAACGAGGGAATTGTGTGTACAGTATTGCCTCGATCTCCCCTAAGCGCTATTTTCTTCATAACAATTTTCTCTATTTTCATTTTATTTCAGAGCATCATGGGTCACAAAAAATTACCTCCGGCCGCCAGTTTGACACCCCTGGTTTACACCATAGTTTAAAATGGATCAATGATTGAGAAAACAAAAAGATTAAGAGTCACAGGCTTCGATTATTTATTGCACTATTCTGAGCAGTTCTTCCAGAGCAACTAGGTATATTGGTGAATTTTCCAAGTCCCTTAGAAATAGAGTGTAGTGAATGAACCTCTTGGGATCTCCTCCTCTCTGTGGGTATTTCACTCACAGACCAACCTTTCCTCAGACCTCTAAGCCAGGAATTTAGTAGTTGCTTGAAAAGTCCTGCTGAGTTAGTTACATTCTGACTGGCTACTCGCCTCAGCAGGGGTCTCCTAAGGAGGAAGACAGGAACTGGAAACACAATCTACCAGCCAGTGCGTCTATTCCAAGTTCCCACCTGGGCTCCACCTTGGTAAGCCGGCCAGGCTCTCACCTGAGCCAGGCAAGCTCTTTACCTACAGGAGATACAGACTTTGGCCTGGCTTCCTCCATGAGCCTGCCTGGGCTTCCCCTTAGTCTTGGGGAGGATGAAGAGTGTTCCAAGTTCTCCCAAGCAGGAGACTTTTGCCTCCTTTATCCTACCAGCAATACAGGCAGAAAGGGAGATGAGCAGAGTAGAAAAACAAGTAAGGGAAGATCCTGTTCTGTTGTAAGGCTTTACCCCTCCCCATAAAAGCTCCATTCCCTGCCCCAATGACCTCCCAATGTCACCTTGTCCTCAACCTTTTCTATGACTATTTTTCTATGTGGGCTAGGATAGGGCCTTGAGTTCCCTTTGAATATTGTAACTTACGCCAACAGGTGCCTTTAAACCTCCCTGGTACTTTGTGCGTCAAAATAATAGGCCCATTTGAGGATCCTACAGACAGAGGAGGCATAATTTCTATGGTTCATACATGATTTTAATGAAAACCTGACCTTACAAACATTGAAAATGATGTTTTTCTATTTGTTGAAGTTCTTTAAAACTTGGTTGATCAACATGTCTCAGAAGCTCTCCATAAATTTTAAATGTAGAGAAACATTTTATTTTTAATGGCCTCTTCTAGGCAAGCTTTAGGTGATCACATTTATTCTTCCCTCTGGGGAATATCATTATTTCCTTCCTGAAGGGAAACTGCTAATGCAATAGCTCTTAGGCTTTCTGAGATCTGATCCCAAGCAACAAAACTCACCATTGCAGTGGCTATGGGTGGTATAGACTTTTTACACTTTCTACCTATCATGTTTCATTTTAGTATTCAGGAAATAAATCTCTCTAGTCTCTGGAATAACTGCAGATATGCTTCTCTGAACAATTTTTTGTTTCTTGAGCTTGTGGATGCTGCAGTTACAAGTCATTGTATGTCCCTTTTTGCATGGACTGCTAGGAAACTCCGATAAAACGTATGGTGAAATAGATACATGGTTGCTAAACTTATTCTTACCTTAATCTTCTTCAGAACAAGGAAGAATTTAAACAAAAGAAATGGATAGTCCTCTGTTCCATATTGTTTGGGTGTTCAAAATAGTGTGACTTATTCACTCACTACTCAATATTTTCCCTTTCAGGCAACCACAGATTTGTATGGCAACTGTACTCTGAGGCATTCTGGGACTTCTGCAGCTGCTCCCGAGGCAGCCGGAGTGTTTGCACTGGCTTTAGAGGCTAAGTATGTTTCCCACTCAAGGCCAAGGGCCAGCTCTGCAGGGTAGACTAACACATCTCCCCACCCAATACCAGGTCCAGGGAGGCAAAAGTGGGTGTGAGAGCCTGTGAACACTCAGCATCACTGAACTCTGCTGGGCTTTTCTAAATGGACCATGGACCCTAACACGCACATGCACACACAGACACACACTCACTCGCCACAAAACTATATCCATCCCTAGAGAGCACAAGACCCCAACATTCAACTGCACATACCTACTTACTCAGATACCAAATACGGGCATGTAGATATTTTTTCTTCATAAGAACTTCCCTTTATCCTCTGTGGAGCCCTTGGCTATTTTACACCAGTAATACAATCAACTAAATGAAGGGAAACCATTGCCAAGCTAGGCATCTAACAAGGTATTTCAGAACATGTGGCAAACAGGTGCTCCCATTCAAGACTTATTAACTTATAAGGTGGATTCACTTTTTTTTAAGATTTATTTTATTGTTTTTGACATGGACAGAGAGAGACAGAGAAAGACAGAGAGAAGGGAGAGGGACTCAGTCTCTGTAGTTGTACATCATCAGTTTTTGACATGGTTTTGTTCCACACAGGTGGGCAGGGGCCACACAGGACAGGAACTTGGCTGGGTGCCTCCAGCATGGGAGACATGTCCCTAGAGCCAGGGGCTGAAATGAAGGGCAAGAACCAAACTGGGGGCCTCCTACATTGGGAAGCACACCCCAGTTCAGCATATGGGTCCACACGGGCTGGGACCGGAATTCAATCCTCGGTCCCCGGGGCAGCAAAGCAAGTGCTTAACCCACTGAGCCATCCCGGTTTCCCCATGCATTTACTTTGTAACACTGAAATAAGATGGGAAAAGTCATGAAATATAGACCAAGAAATGGGCTTTACTGGAAAACTTTCCAAGCTACAGGTAAGAGGGGCCATCTTCTCTGTTCTCACCATCCCACAGAGAGGCCACATGGTACTACTACAAGGCACATCTTGGATGTGAACATCAGCCAAGGAATGTGCCCACCTGCTACTCTAGATTCTCTTCATGAAAGCCAGAGGCTGGCCTTGTATTTGGGCAATGAACACATGAGCTTCAGACACCATGTATTTGGTGTGAGAACAAATGCTCTCTGTGTAGGGAGCTGTCTGAGAATGTAGCATGAGCAACTCATGAGAAGTTGGATTCAGGCTCCTGTGGAAGCAGATCTGAGTCCTATCCCATATACCCCAGCTGTTGCTAGGTAACCAGAGCTTTTAGCGCCAATCTCCAGGCAGTTTCACTTGTCTCTCTCCACCTATGTAGTGCATGTTCTGACTTGCAAAGGAGGCAAGAGTTGATTCCTAGAATAAGAAGGGATTTCAAACAATTATCTAGTCCAACCCTCCCTTCATGCAGAAAAGGCATAATTATCGCTCTTTTAAACATAGGGCCCCAAATTAGGAGGTACTCCTTGCTTTGGATCAGACCAAACTGATTCTTCTACCAAAAGTCCTGTGGAAACTTAGGATACCAGGAGGTGGACACTGGTCAAAGCATTACTACTTACACACAAGGCCTACTGCCCTCTTAAACAAAGAGATCAGAACTTAAAGATTATGGGCATTTTCTGAAAACAAAATTGTTCAGCCTGATCCCCTGGAGATTTCTGGAGTATAAATTGTGCTTCAGAAATTGTTCTACCTCAAGACGCAGAAACTGGGCTGCCATGTGCTTGGGCTGGCCGTCATTGGCTAAGAGCCACACCGAGGAAAGTCAGCTGAGGCACCTCTGGCTCCCTGCACCTGTGGGCAAAGGGGCTCCAGTATCCAGCACTGGTCAAATGAACTGGCCCCAGGAGAGACCCCTAGAGGGAGGAGAAGGAGGGGAAAACTCTCCCTGAACAGTTTCTACGGCTCTTCTCTCTTTATCCTGAAACAAGACAACTGGGAGTCCTCAGTGACGTGTGTGCAGCAGGTTAAGGCCTCTTTCCCACAGGGAGGCTCAGCAAGGAAACTTCTACAAAGCAATTTGAATGCAGTAAACAAATTATCTTATCTAACTGTATCCCATCAGGATCATCAAAGAGGGAGAACCACCCCCCAACCCTATGACTCCAGGGGAGAAAAAGAAACCCTTCCTCTCTCCAACCTAGTCACAACTTTGTTGTTCAATCTCAGAAAGTCTTTTCTGTCAAATGCTCAAAAATGGAAATTTGGGGCTCAAGAGAACCACTGTAGTAAAGTGGCCTACATGTTGAACTAGAACAATGTTTCCAAAACTGACTTCCAAAGGATAGATTTTTTTTTTTAATGTAAACCTTTAATCAAAGTATAATAAACACAGAAAAGTGCACAGATATTAGGCACAGGTCACTGACTTTTCACAAAGCTAATAGATCCATGTAACAATCACCTAAACCAAGAAGCAGACCATTACCTACGTATAATATCAGCCTGTGCTCTTTTGCTCTGAGAGTCCAAGACAGTCCTCCACACTATTGTGTGTGGTTTAGGTCATTCATACTCATTGTAGAATATTACTCTACTGTATAAATAGATATTTGGGTTGTTTCTCCTTTGGGACTATTAGGAGTAATGTTGCTATGAAAATTCTTATACATGTGAAGCTGTGGACACATTTCTGTGGGGCATTCACTAGGGAGTCAAAATGCTGAGTCAGCGGTATACATATACGCATCGCTAGTAGATACTGCCAAGTAGCTTTCCAAAAGTGGATGTACCCATTGACACTCCCTCCAGCAGTTTATGAGAATTCTATTATTCCACATCCTTGTCAACATTTGGTACTGGCAGTCTTCTAGACTTTAGCTTGGAATTGCATTGTGTTTTGTTTTGTTTTGTCTTGTTTTGTTTTGTTTAAGATTTATTTTATTGTTTGACAGAGAGAGAGAGAGAGAGAGAGAGAGAGAGGCATAGACAGAGAGAAGGGAAGGGCCCAGAGCAGTCCTCACAGGTGTACATCATCAGTTTTTCACATAGTTCATTCCACACAGGTGGATGTGGGGCCACGCATGGCGGGAACCAAACCAGGAGCCTCCCACACGGGAAGCATGCCCCAGTTCAGCATATGGGCCTGCATGGGCTGGGGCCGGGACTGAATCCCTGGACCCCGGGGCCACAAAGCAAGCACTCAACCCACTGAGCCATCCCAGCATCCCCGAATTGTAGTTTTAATTCCCATTTTCCTGATAACTAGTGAAGTTGACCACGGGGGAGGTTGGGGGGCGGGGAGGGGGGGTTGAAAATGGTAGATTCCCAAGTCTTAACCAAGAATCACTGCACACAAATCCCTAAGAATAGATGGGCCAGAAATTTGTCTTTCCAACCCCATTCCAGTTACTACATAAGCAGCCAGCCTTTGCTGGTCTGTGGAGTAGGGTGTAAGGCACCCAGCAAGGCAATGGTTCCATGAATCTGTGAATGAGGGTGCTGTTGTGCAGAATATCTAGACTCAACCTTTGCTTAGGTGCTGATATTAGATCAAAATTGAAAACAGAAAATCCAAATGACAACAGTTAAACCAAGAGGGAGAAGTAGTATATTTATGTCATGAGAAAGATAATATAGAGGTAAGGAGCCCAGAGTTAGTTTGGGGTTGCCACTGTGACTCGGGGAATCCAGCTCTTTCCAGATTTCTGCTCTGCCACCTCATGTGCTTTAGAAGCTCATGGAGATCCAGCGCTCATGTTTATGTTTCAGGTAGAGAAAGAGGGAGGACAAAGGGAAAGAGGAAATCCACCAGCTGACTCAGCCCTGTTTAAAGGTTTTTCCAAAAAGCAAAAGCCCCACCTAGTGAAGCTTATTTCTGCTTATTTCTCAGTGACCACAACTGTCATGTGATCACACCCAGACTGCAAAGGAGGCTGGGAAATGTAGTTTTGTAGCTGATAATGTTGCTGTTCTGAATAAAATTGACGCTTTCTTAATAAGGAAAGAAGAGGATAAATAGAAGGAAGAGAACTGCTAGTGTCTTCCAGCAACTAAGTGGGCAATCACTCACCTCTTCTGGATCTCTAATGCCTTATCCAAAATAATATAGTTAGAGCATCAGCAAGTCTCCTATGACTTCCTAGACATTGTAGGTCTGCTTCAAAAATAGCATGCTTTTATGGAAGTGTATTTTTTAACTGAATATATGTAGATTTTAGGGTGGAATGTGCCTTAAAGTTGAAAAATATTCATTCATTTGGAACCAAGTACTTTCCTTGGCATAATACTTTACCTGGAACATAGTATCTATTCTCTTCTAACATCAATGCTCAATACATGAGAGAGGTTTTATTATTAGTAATAATAACATTTTTATTGAGTGTCCATTATCATGCTAGTTACTTTTCACATGGTGAACTACATTTACGCTCTACAACAAACCTCTAAGACCTTGTCTCCATTTTATAGATGGGAACCCTAAGCTCAGATTATTAAAGTACCTTGTGCAAAGTCACACACTTGGGAAATAGCGCTGGGATTTAAACCCTAGGGAGCCTGGACTCCATCTCCAAGGTCTTTCCTTGGCCCAACTATGGGACATAGAAGAGCTGCTAAGGGCCTCGCCACCCATTCTGTCCAGGACAAAGGACCACAGTGAAAGAAATGGCTCTTCCTCAAAAGCAATGCACAAAACCAGGTTTTCATTTCCTCAGGATGAGGTTTTTTGCACACCACATCTACACCAGGGTATCACGTAAACTGAATTTTCTCTCACAGTTCGTAGGAGTTAGGCAAACTTGTGGCGAAGACACCAGCTTGACTTACAAATGCATTATTTTTCCCAGGCTGGAAATACTCCAAACCTTTGAAATTGTTTTTTAATCCTGTCAGCATGTAGAGAATAGACTGAATTTTAAAGCTGTAATAAAACAAATGGATCTTTCTCTACTCTAAACATCTCTTCTTATGTACAAAGAGAGCCAGGCCCAGAGCAATGAAGCTCAGGTTCATGTACCTTACTCTGTTCAGATAAAGATCATATCCAGTAAGTAGAGGGATTAAAATTCTGTTGGCTTCTCGAATTTATGAGATGCTACTAGAAATCATTCCTCTAACCTTAACACTGCAAACTCTACAACATTTCAGTTTCCAAGTTCTCTAAAGATGCATGCTTTCTTTTAAAATATCTTTTGCTATCTTGATCATTAGGAGAAAAAAGTTAATTGGGTCCAGGAAAATTTGGTATCATAAATAGAAGAACTCTAAAAGACAATGTGAGTTCCCTCACAAACAGGGAACTCAAAATAAAAGTTAATATTTTGTACTTCATTCTCCTTAGCAAGAAGTTGGTAAGCTCACTGTACGCTGTGGCTAGTGTGGGACTCTGGTGAGATCCAGTTCTGCCGATTACACCTAGGTGAACAATCGTACGCAGGTAATACGCTTGCCAGGACCAGCTTTAGGTGGCTTAGGAAACAGCCCTTCTTGAGTCTCCCTGGTGCACGACTCCTCCTTCAGCCATGCAAGGCCAGACTTCTGGGCTTCAAAGTGGCTTTTCTAGAAACCCCATACTCTCCTCGTTCAAGACCTCTGCCAGTGTCCAGGATTTTCTCCACCACATCCTGAGTGACCGCTGTCTTTGGAGCTGTGGCCTCTCCTGATGAGAATATAACCAACTCCCTCTCCTCCAGAAGCCCTTGGTTTCACTTTGATTTCTGTGGGTGCTCGCTAGCGCTAGCTGGTCTACCCTGAGTGACTGAAGAAGAGTCTACTAAAATATATTTATCCCTTGAACACTACAGGTTCCTGTGAGTGTTTAGAGCCAGATGCGCAAATGTAAAAGTTTTTATTGATAATTTGGGACTTATTCATGCATGGCCTTGTGACAGCTCCCAGCTTTGTTCCTGATGGTCATACCTGGGCCAGTTTCCCGCAGCAGCCTCTGACAAGTGTGGTCCTTGTTCCAGTCCCACACTTCTCAGTTCCATTCTCCCTGGTCACCCCAAAATTGCTTGATGGTCCACCAGTGGACCGCAATGGATGTCTTGCACAGGCCTGCCCTAGAGTGCTTGTTAAAAACAGATATCCAAAGCCACCCAGGTCCACAGACTCAAAATCTCCAAGAGAATGCCTAGAAAGCTATAATTTTAACAAACTTCCCCTGTGCTGCCTGGGAAGTTAGGAACCACTCCCCTAGATCAGCTTTGCTCAAGCTTTTGGCTGCATATTGGCAATACCAGATATTTAGACAAGCACATGAAATCAACATATGTGGGCCTTGCTGTCATCATTATTTTTTTAACATTTGATTCATATGTGTAGCCAACATTGAAAACCATTGTCTTAGACCAATGTTCTTAAATATTTCGGGCACAAAAATATCAGGAGTTGTCTTAAGTGGAAATTCTTAAGCTCACAACTTTCAAAAGGCTAATTCAGGAGAGCTGGGGCTGAGGCCAGTTTGTCATTAGTCCCCATGTGATCTTAGAGCCCATTTGTGGGAGGACACAGGGGCTCCACTGTTGTCTCCCTCAGCACCCAACAGCCTTCATTTTTATTTATTTTTCCCAGTTTTATTGAGGTATGTTTAATGTACAACAATGTACAGTATAAGTTTAAAGTATATAGCATGATAATAGTTTGACTTATATACTATATTGTGAAATTATTACAATATGTTCAAATAATACCTATCATCTCATATGGATATAATTTTAAATTTTTTTCTTGTGATGAGAACTTTTAGAATCTATTAACGTTCGTATATATCATACAGCAATGTTAACTATAGTCATCATCATGTTGTACATTACATCCCTAGTACTTATTTATCTTATAACTGGAAGTTTGTACCTATTGACCACCTTCGTCCAATGTCACCTCCTCCCACCATGCCTGCCTTCGATCACAACAAATTTTATCTCTTTTTCTATGAATTTGGGTTTTTTTGTTTGGTTGGTTGGTTGGTTATTTCTTCGGTTCCATGTATAAGTAAGATTATACAGTATTGTCTTCGTCTGACTTACTTTACTTAACATAATGTGCTTGAGGTCCATCTATGTTGTTGCAAATGGCAGGATTTCCTTGTTCGTTTGTTTTTATGGTTAAATAATATTTCATTATATATGTAAATAAGAGCTGTCTGGAAAAAATCCAGCCATAAATGGCTCTATTTTTTATATTACATGGCTAGGTACTTTCCAGATAACCTACACACACACACACACACACACACCTTTATCTATTCACTCACTGAAGCATACTGTTTCCATGTCATGGCTATTGTAAAAATCGCTGCTATGAATGTGGGGTGCATATATCTTTCCAAGTTGGTGTTTTTGTTTCCTTGAGGTATATTTATAGAAGTAGAATTGCTGGGTCATAAGGAAGTAGTTCCATTGTTAACTTTTTGAGGAATCTCCATATTGTTTGCTATAGCAGCTGCACCAATTTATAATCCCATCAACTGTGCATGAGGGTTCCTTTCCTCTACATCCCTGCCTAGCATTTGTTATCCCTTGTCTTTTTTATAATAGTTATTCTAACAGGTGTGAGTGATACCTCAGTGTGGTTTTGTCCCTTTTAAAATATTGAGTTGTCTGTCTGTCACCTGAGGCTGTGAGCTTTGGGAGGGTAGAGACCTTCCTACAACTTGCCCGGAATTAGCTAAGTGCCTGGACGTGGGAGGCACTCAATAGATGTTCACTGTGCAGTACTTTTCCACAAATATGTGGGGTTTTTTTTCCCAACTATTATATAAAATATTTGAGAACAAGGAAGAATATTATATCACATTACTTGTCTTATAACACCAAACACAGTGACCTTTATATTGTAGATGCTCTGTAAGTTTATTTTTTATTATTTAATAGCTATTTCCTAAGATTCTTGAGTGGCTTTGGTAGGATTAAAGTTTAAAATAGGTTGATGAAATGCCTACCCTAAACAATAGTGTGTTCTGTCAATTCTAAAGTTGCTCAGAAAAGGAAGCTAAGAGAGAAGCAGCTTTACTCCCTTGAAATATGCAAATGGATGACCAAACAGTGTCACAACTCAATTACACTGGAGCATGGACTATGCTCTGACTTATTTCAAAAGTAAGAAGATCTCCATTTTGACATGTTTTCTCTCCTCATGGACTCCCAAAAATATAAGTCCATAGAAAAATATCTGAGTTGTTTCTTCTCTGAGTTTCAGAGAACTTAGAACATTTTAGTGGCAAACCCCTAGCAAAATTAAGAGATTCTTCATCTGCTAGTCAGCCCTCGAATCACCTCAAAGTCACCAAATTATTCATTTGTTAACCATACACCATTTTGTCAGAATTCCAACCTGACAAAACACTGAGCTTTTGTTCATAATCAACTTCAGGAAGTTTCACACCATCCACTTGGGTCCTGTGGACCATATGTCCAAGATATGTTCTTAATTTCCACAAATAACCATTGACCTTCCTTGAAACTTTTTTCTTAAAAGCTGAAAGTCTACATTTCAAGAGCATATGAAACAAGCATTTTTGGGCTCTGATTCAAAGCTTCAAACTCAAAGAACACTGAATGTTTTGAAATTTTATCAAATGAGTTATATTGTTCCTAGACCCTTGAATTATTTGGCTTCTGATGTGAACTACAGTGCAGGGTTTTTCAAACTTTTATGACCATGCCTCTCAGTGAGACAAAAATTTGCATTGCATTCCAAAACACAACACAACACACACACACCAAAATTTCCATGAAAAAATAGTTTTCCATATTACATGCAGTGTACACTGTTACTCTTTCCTATTCTATTCCATGCATGTTGTAATGATAGTCCCATCCATTAAACCACTGGTTCTCAACCTTAACTGTCTAATGGAATGACTCCAAAGTATTAGCAATTTCCAATGCCTGGGTCCCACTCCTGGAGTGTCTGACTTAATTGTTTTGGGTTGTGGCCTGAGCAGTGGGATTTAATATGCATTTCAAGTAGGTAACCTGTGCAATAAGTTGATTTCTTAGCCCACAAATGGGTCATGACTTGCAATTTGAAAAACATACACACTGAGTAACATTAGACACTAATTTCCAAAGGCAGTGGCATTTGCAAGCAGACTTTTTATTCACTGAACAAACAGTGTGCCAAGGGCTGCCCTGGGCACAGAGGTACAGATATGCTAAAGATGTCATCTCTGATCTTAAAGAACTAACAGCCTCATTTTCACAAATGGAACACACTAATGTAGCCAACACCTAGATCAGAAATCACAGCACTACCAGCACCCAGAGACCCCCTGTGTTCCCTTCCAGTCACTAACCACTAACATGACTTCTAACAGCATAGATTGGTTTCGTCTTTTTATATTTCAAATAAATTGACTCTCATACTGTATGTTCTCTACAGTGTCTGACTTTTGTAGGTCAACATTCTATTGGTGAGTCTTCCATATTATTTAGAGTATCTATAGTTCATCCATTATTGTTGTATAGTACTCCACATTCTATAAATATATCTGATTGGTTTATTTGTTTTACTCTGGATGGGCCTTTGGGAACTTCACAGTTTAGGCCTATGTACATTTTAGTACATATGTGCGATAAATATACAGACATGTTTTTGTTGGATACATACCTAGAAATGTAACTTCTAATGTTGTCCATAGCTTAAGCATATGGACAAAATTAGAAAATATAGCCACATTGTTTTCCAGAATAGTTGCAATAATATAGTACTATCAACAAAATATGAGTTCCAGTTGCTCCACATCTTTGTCAACACTTGGTGTCGTCAGTCATTTTCTGTCAGCCTTTTCAGTATGTGCGTTAGAAAGCACATTTGAAACAAATTTAAGGGGAAGCCGGTATGGCTCAGCAAGTTGAGTGCTCGTTTTGCAGCCCAGGGGACCAAGGATTGAATCCTGGCCCTGCCCCTTGTGAACCCATATGCTGAACTGGGATGTGCTTCCCATGTGGGAGGCCCCCAGCCCAGTTCCCATCCTGCGTGGTCCCCGTCCACCTGTGTGGAACAAAACCATGTTGAAAGCTGATGGTGTACAACTGTGGATGATGCTATGGGCCCTCCCCCTTCTTTCTGTCTCTCTCTGTCTCTGTCAAAAACAATAAAATGAATCTTTAAAACAAATTTAAGTAAAATAGGCAAGTTTTTAAATTGACATATATGAAAACTGTCTGAAAAAATCTAGTCATTGTCAACATAATGAGAATGGTTGCATGGTTGGAACTTTCTGGATAGTCCTTGTATATAATGGTTCTAAATAGTGTATGGAAATTCTCCCTTGACTTGGGGGTTCATAGATGTTCCAATCATAGGAGGAGCCTTTGTCCTATCGTAGTGATTGTGTCTCTCTCCCTTTCTCGCCCTCTCCCTGGCCCTTGTTCGTGAACTCGCTCTGCTTGTGTTATCCAGCCTGGATCTGACCTGGAGAGACATGCAGCATCTGACTGTGCTCACCTCCAAACGGAACCAGCTTCATGATGAAGTACACCAGTGGCGACGGAACGGGGTTGGCCTGGAATTTAATCACCTCTTTGGCTACGGGGTCCTTGATGCAGGTGCCATGGTGAAAATGGCTAAGGACTGGAAAACCGTGCCCGAGAGATTCCACTGTGTGGGAGGCTCAGTGCAGGACCCTGAGTAAGTAGGGGCAATGGTTCTGCTGCACGTGGAAATGCCCAGAGATGGTTCTGTGGCATTGGCGACAATGTCAGATTTTCTCTCCATGTCAGGGAGATACGCTGGATTTGATTCAGGGACAATAGCTTCTAGGCAGAACTATAGCATTGCACAACTCTGGGTGGCACCATTTACATATAACACAATTGTATAACTCAGAACCTTTGCTTTTGGGTATAAACCTTAACTATTTTGGTATCTTATACTATTATTTTTAGTTACAAAAACCAGCTCCCAGATGAGTAAACAAAACACAAATAATATCCCAGAAGGTACTCCAAGTCCCCTTTCATCATTATTTCCCTAAAGGAAGCCACTATTTTTACTTCTAACTCCATAAATTATTTTGCCCATTTTATACTTAATATAAATGGAATTATACAATATGTATTTCTTCGTATCTGGATTGTTTTACTCATAATTACGTTGTGAGGGTCGAACATGTTTAGTGTGTATTTATTGCTCATTTATTGTTGAATAGTGTTCCTTTGTGTGACTATAACACAATTTATTTAGTCATTTTACATGTGGGGCAATATAAGGGCTTGATTTGATTCTGAGTGAGGTGGACGTCATTTGGGGGTATTTGAGTGAGAAGCTTCCACACAGAAACCACTGGGCTGCTCACACATACAGACTTCTTTCCAACTCCCATCATGGCAAACGGATTAGACAATAAGGATCCTTCCTTATTTGATTTCTCTCCTCACTGGTCCATCAGTCAAATAGAAATGGCCTTTTTGATTTTTTTTTTTAATTTAAGTATTCTACAATGCATTGAAATGCACAGAGCTAAGTGTATTGTTTGAGTTTCGATAAACATATATGCCTGGGTAACTGCCATCCAGTCAAGTACTGGAACATTTCATAATCCCAGAAAGATTCCTTGTGCCCCCTTCCAGTGAATCCTCACATCCTAGAGATAGCCATTGTTTTCATTCCTGTCCCCACAGATTAGCTTTACAGTTCTTGAACTTTATCTAACCAGAATCATATGGAATGGATACTTTGGTGTCCACTTTCTTTTACTTGGCATTATGTTTATGGAATCCATCCAAGTTATTATGCGTAGGAATAGACCATTCATTCCCATTGTTATGTTGCATTCTGCTGTGAGAATACACCTCTGGGAACTGATGTCACTGAAATGGTGGTAAAATCTACCTCTTCAATCATCCCCACCCTGACCTTATTTCTTTTAACCAACTGAGCTCAGCCAGAGTCAGAGCCATCACATAATACACCCCTCCACTCCCCTTTGATCCAGGAAAAGGACCTGTAGTCAGTTACCCAGACATGAATTCAAACCTTGAGCTCACTAAATTGGACCATATTTTTGACCTATCTGAACCTCTATTTTAGCAATTCTCAATCTTTATACCCCAGCCCCCTTTGGCAGTATGGTGAAATCTATGGACCTCATTTCTGTATATTGTTTTTAAATGCATTAGGAAAAATACGTGGGATTACAAAGGAAGCCAAATATATTAAAAAACAGTTATAAAAATTTTTCTAAACAAATCTTTGATGAAGTAATATATGCAATTTATTTTATCAATGCATTAAGTAAAAATGTGTTATGTCACTTCTAATGCCAAGATTAATGGCCACGATAATTTCTGAGTAGTGATGATGACCAAATGCTACTTCAAACTACGTGCAAAGGCTATAATGGGATATAAACATCTCTAGGCTCCTTGGTGACAAACTGAGGAAGTGCTAATACCACCCTGGCATGTGGTCTGCATTCATAATCAGAGAAGAAGCTGTTTCTATTATAAGTTATCAAAAATTAAGATGTAGGGTTTTTTCTATATAAATTTATGTACTCCTTGAATTTGGTCCTTATAGGCACCAAAACAAGGGCCTCTTCACTTTTCTCACCAGTGAAATGGAGCTAATACTCTATCTCTATCCTCATCAGGCTGCTGGGAGACTTTAGTGAGACAACTGGCATAGAGCTCACACACAGTGGGCACTCAGCAAATGGAATTTTGCCTTTCCCTTTCATCCATGACTTTTGACACTCCAAGTTTACACTTGTGGAAAAAAGGAAAGAGTAGACTTTCAGTCAGCCAGCACCCATGGGAATTAGATGCCGGAGAAGTGTAAGTAGACTCTCCGTTAACCAGAACTCAAGCAACCGGCTGAGTGTAGGTTGCTTGAGAGTGCCAGTTGCTTGAGTTCCGGTTAACAGAGAGTCTACTGTAAAAATCTCATAGAACTGATTCGTATATGAATTCAAAATTATGTATTCTTTCAACCGACAGCCCTTCCCATGGGTCAGCGTCTTTAGCGTGCACGCACTGAGCACCTAGAAAGTGGCACCAAGTGGACCATTGCAGAACTACGTGTGTTTTTCCAGAGACTAGTCCTAATCTCATCAGCACCACATGGGAAAGTAGAGCTTCAGCCCAGCCCTATAATAACTTTAAAAACAGATCTTCCCAAGCCCCATGTGATGTTCTATACTAAAAATAGCTGCTCTGCAGCGAGTTCCTGTCAGTTTCCCTAAAGCTGCCGTGTACATGCATCATTTCTGTTCAACCTTTATGCCTTTCCTCTTGGTAAGACAGGCTTCACTGTGGCCCCAACAAGTTGGTTCACTCAGTAAAGCTTACAGAGACAGCAAATGTTAAATGACAGAAGGAACTTGTATTGGGCACCTACTGTGTGTTCTGCATTCTACAATCACATAAGCTTCACCACCACCCTGTCATTGAGGATGTGCCTCACCTCACACAGTCAGGATATGACAACTTCACAGTATTAACAACTGACTGGTCTCATGTTGTGTCTCAGAGAGAAGCACCTACTATGTGCCTGTCATGAGTCCTTCTCTATACATTGTTTGCTATATCCTGTCATTATTGGTTTTTACTAGTGAGGAAGCTGAGATGCAGAAAGCACAAGAAATGTGCTCTAGGTCACAAAGGGAAGACCAGGCCTTGAAACAAGGCCCATCAGAATCCAAACCCCAGACATTAACCTTAGTGAGCTTCTACTGTGATCCAGGCCTTCTTATGAGAGCAACCCTGCTGTCAGCTCTGGAGTGTCGTTACAGATGACAAGAGGCTCAGAAAGCTTCACCCAGTTACTGATCTTCCAAAGTGGGATTTGAAACCAGGCACTCTTGACACCAGAACTCCACCCTGTGAGGATCCTCAATGTATTTCAGTGATTCTGTGCTAGAAGAAGTGAGGCTCAACAATACCAGAAGGGCCTGGGGAGTTTTTTAAATAACCGCCACCCCCACCCCACCCCCAGAACTCTGAAACATCCACTAGCAGGTATTCTCCCCTCCCCAAATTTTATAACTGCTGTTCATCATTTGGAGACCCTGTCACAAAGTGACAGAACACAGACAAGACTGGGAACCATTATCCAAGGGGGAATTGAAAGGTCAATCCCACTCGCCATAACTATCTTTTCCCAGTGTAAACATTAAATAGGCACTGACAACTGGGCTCCCTTGTTAGGGTTCAGAATAAGTTTCTGAGTGGCTTGGAAGGACCAGGAGACTTTTTGCAGTGCTGAAAATGTTCTATATCTGAATGTCTAATACAATACCTTGTGGCCAAGGAGCACAGAATTGTGACTGGTGTGACTGGGAAACTAAAATATCCATTTGCTTTGACTTTAGTTAATTAAATCACCACATGAGGCTAGTGGCTCCCATCTTGAACACTCGGCTCTAAGGCACATCAGGTAGTCACATGGTAGCAGGAGACATACCAAATAGCACAAACAGAATGAGATGGTAAATTTCACGTCAGCTCCATGAAGGGGTGTGCAGAGGTCCAGCCTGCAAGGAAGCTGGGCTGGTTGGCTTCACAGCCTGTGCTTCCCTCAGTGCCCCTCTCCCAGAGGGCCACTGCTCACTCCCCATACACAGACAGAAGGACACTGCAGAGGCCAGACCTGGTCTGTCTAAGGGCAGCCCTGGGAGAATGCAGATCCAGAGCTGCTACTAAGAATTGCATTCAGTCTCTGAGCTACCACTTTTTCCTACCATCTCATTTAATCACAGAAGGCTGGCATCACCATTCTCATTTTACAGGTGAGAAAACAGAGGCCCAGAAAGGTAAAGTCAATGGCCCTAGGGCACAGAAAGAGCAGCTCCATCATCCATCCAATCTGCCAAGCCCAGGGGCCTGGAACCACTGCCTCATTGCAAAGAGAGTAATTTACAGAGGAACTTGCAGAGAAGAAAAAGCCTACAATGTTTGTACCTTTACAGGTGCTCCACTAGCAGCAGGAGGGGGCCAAAACAGTCCCGTGGGCAGTACCGCTGGAGCCATATCTACAGTTATTTGCACACTGGTTATAGTCCCAATTAACAGAAAGGTGGCCTGGTTGCAGTATCTAGGGAAACCATCGGCTCGGGATGCACTGGGCCTCTTAGTCGAGGTACACGTTGATATCAGATCTTATTTTCTGAGGTTGCACTGGCCAAGAAGAAGGGATCTCCAATGATCTAGCTCCGTGTGTTCCTGAGCAAGGGGGGCGCGGGTGGAGTGGGAGAAGAAAGATGGAGGACATAAGCTGAGACAAATAACAGTTTATCTCCCAGTTTCTGCATACACTTACCGTTCTGTCATAATTTGGAGCCAGAGGTAACAATGAAAATACGTTGTCCGTGTCCATAATTTTACAGTCCAGGGGTGTGAGGTCCAGACTTGTGAATGTCCCCGCAGCTCACAACTAACTAGAAACTGTATCCAGTATCGGCAGCATTATTTTTAACGAAAGGAAACCAGAGAGCTATTTCCAACTAACTCATTTGGGCTCTCCACAAGAATAGGAATTAGTCTGTCCTGTTTAGTGGTGCAACCTCAGAGCCTAGAACAGTGCCTGGAACTTAGTTGACATGTGATAAATATTTTTTGAATCAATGAATGGCTATTCTGCCAGCATTATCTGGGTCCAAAGAAGATTCTATATTGGAGTGTCCAAAATTTGGCTTTCCTGGGCCACATCAGAATACGAAAAATTGTCTTGGGCCACACAAAACATATACTAACACTAATGATAGCCAGTGAGCTAAAAAAAAAAGTCACACAAAAAATCTCATCATGTTTTAAGAAAGGTTATGTATTTGTGTTGGGCTGCACTCATAGCCATCTGGGCTGCATGCGGCCCGCGGGCCTCAGGTCAAACAAGCTTGTTCCAAATGGTGCCATCAGGCCCACTGGCCCAGCCAGGGAAATCTGGTAAGGAGGCAGAGCCTTGTCAAAGGGGTTCTACATCCTCTCAGTGCCCTGTTCTCCTTCATTCACTCCACATCCGAACTTGTTCTCAGATTAAAGTGAGTGAGATCTCGGGCAGAGGCGCTCAGTGGAGAACTCGGAGGCTGGACAGGGAGGTCCAGAGGATAGTGCCCAAGCGGGCTGTGTGGATGGCAGAGGAGGCCCCTATCATCATGAATCATGCTTCTGAGAGGCTGGGATGGAGGGCTCAAAAGCCTAGACAGCTGCCACTATCTGTGATGTGCAGGGTTGCATGGAAACAGCCTCTGAGTGGGGTGAGTAGTGACTGTCAGGGTTATGGGTTTCATCAGCATTAATATTCCCAGAGAAGCAGTCAATTTGAAAAGCAATTTTCTGAAGAGACTTTATCAGGAGAGTCTGTGAAGGGTGCTCAACTAAAATCAAGGGGGAAAATTCAACTGGCTGTGAGCTCCTGCACTGGATCAACCACATACAGTGCACAGAGCATCAGCAGCACCACAAAGCTGTCCCCACTTGGATGCCAGAGCACTGGCCTCATATATATAAAATAGGCTGACCAGATGTACCATTTCAAACAGGACAGAAAACAAAGTACTGTCTTGTTTCAAATCGTAAGTATGGTCAGCCAACTGGCACCTTGAATTTAGCCCCGTGAGCTAAACTGACCATATATGCTGTTTGAAATGGGACAGGACCGTTGTTTTCTGTCCCATTTAAAATGGTACATCTGGTCAGCCTACTTATATATCTCCATATCTGTCAAGCTCCAACCAGGCTTGGCAGAGCATGTGACCTGCCAGGCGAGGCTGCTCCTGAGAGCCTGTGGAGACGGCACAGCTAGGAACCCTGGGCAGCCAAAGCTCCGAGCAGCCATGGAGGATATCTGGCTGCGGCACTGTCATCTAGCGAAATCCCCTTAGCCATGGTAGGCCTAAAGGTCATCTCAGTCTTGATCCAGTCCCTATGTCTCTGCTTTGGTCATAAGAGATCCTCTCAGCCCTGGAATAACTTCTCTGCACGAGGGACTTTGTTGTTCTTCATTTGCAGAAACTCTCTTGCATGAGGGGCTATGGGTCTGATTTGTAGCTAAAGTGACCACCCTAATCAAAGAACTATTTTCAATGCCCCCTTCCTCCCCACAGCCAGGAGAGTAATGCTACTTTTCCACCAGTGTCTCCACAAATTGACTTGTAAAGGGAATGTCACTGTGTGAACTCCAGTCCATAAGTGACTTGGATGCAAATGGGGACAAATAATTTACTTCTTAGAATCCAGCTTAAGTTCTGAATCCTTGTGATAATCATGACTATTGCATTTGACAGTAATTAGCGATGCTTTGTAATACCTAGAATGACTGTTACTCAGTCTGTAGAATGACTGTAACAGTCTCTGTTTGTTAGCTTGTGAATTTCTTTCTTGAATTTTTCAAAATAGGAAAGGGGCTCAAACTCAACTCAGGACTAAGAGCCGGGGTCTCTCTTCCAGCTATGGGCTCGCTCCACTATCATTCTTCATTACCCCCAGCTGTGCTTTTCAGAGCGTTCCAGCGCTCCCGAGTTTCCACTCTAGAAGGAAGGCCTCCACTCTGGACCTGCTTGCTTGTTTGGGTAGAAACTTGGTGGTAGAATGTGGCATGTCACTCACACCTAAGATTCTGGACATTCCAGAAGCCTCCAGTGAGGTGACCAGAAAAGATGCATAACAAGATCCATAGCTTCCCCAACTGCTTTTCCTAGAGCCTGTGAGCCATGGCAAGAACAGAATGTGCTTACAATGGAAGCCCCGGAGATTTTCTGGGTGATGATGCCGCTGTGATCCAGTTTAAATTGAACACACACAATTTGTATCAGTGCTAGCCAATACAGAAGCAACTAGACACATGTGGCTATTTAATACAATTAAACAAATGTAAATCAATGACTAAAATTCAATTAATTAAAATTCAGTTCCTTATTCGTACTGGTCACGTATCAAGGGTTGGGTAGTCACATGTGGCCAGTGGCTACTATATTGAACAGGACAGCTATAGAACATTCCCATCATTGTAGAGAGTTCTGTTGGCCAACACCTGTCTAGACATTTGTCATTATATGGTGCATGTGAGTATGTGCATATATTTTATCTTCATAGCAACTCTTCAGGGTAGGAAGTAATATCCCCGTTGTACAGGAAAGGAAAATGAACTCAGACAACTCAAATGCCTTGCCCACAACTGGACTTTTAGTCATCCATCCTGCACAGCTTTCTGTCTATGGGCTGGAGCCCAAACCATCATTGGTCATTTATCAGATCACCCACTGTATGTCTGACGTAACAGGTCCTGAGTAAATAGTGTCTTCTTTGAGAGATCCAGGTAGTGGTTATCCATATTCTGGCCTCCAAAGTTGGCCTAATGCTTGCTCTCTGCCAAACTGAATAATTTTTTCAGAGCCTGACACTCATGACCCCACCTCCACTGCCGTCACTGGAGCTCCATAGCCAAGAGCATTTCATGCAAAAGCAGCATCAGCATCCACACAGAGTGCACACAGCAATGCTCCATGAAATGGGTTCAGGATATATTTTTTAAATTTCTCAGGAGACTAGTGCCTTTATCACTGAGCAGCAGGGTCAGTGTCAGGAGCCCTCTTAGGTCCATCCATGACCTTGGTTCCAAGGCTTGGCTCTGAGCTGCATGTGCAACCAGCATCTTCTTGCAAAGGGTGTCCCAAAATTCACACAAGATTTGAAATTTGCGCCATTGTGCAGTAAAGTGTTGCCAATGGGGAAAAAAAAGACAGCATGACAGCTGACAGTTCAGGGTTATTAAAAGTGGAGCACTACATGAAAGAACAATGCATTTTCATTGTTGAGTAATGAAAATTTACAATTTTTAATTATAAACCTGTATTTTCTATCAAAATTACTTCTTGCGTGAATTTTGGGACACCCTTTAGATGTGCCCTACATGATGTGTATTTTAAAATATCCACCATGTTGTACTCCAAAATAAAAGCTGTATCAAGGGAGAGTATTAACATAGGCAAAGGGCCATGGAAGGGAGCTAGCACCATGTGCCAGGCACCGTGCTCAGTGTTTTTATATGTGGTATTATTTTACCTCACAAAGCCTACCCACAATGACAGTGAGACTTCAAGTATTTGAATAGTTTGCCCTAGCTCTCCTGACCTGTAAGTGTAGAAGCAGAATTGCAGCCCAAATAGTTTCATTCCCAAGGTCTGGAGTCTTCCTGTAGGAACCTCAAATGTAATTTTCTTTATTGTGTTTCTGGTGCAAGAGCCTTTGAGCTCCTCACCTTCAAAGGAGATTGCCTCCGGGAATGAGGTTGGTGTTATGGAAAGACAGCTGAAATGCTTAGATTGACCATCCACGAGGCTCCAACTCAATAATCAAAGAGACTCCTAAATTCCCCTGATCTTCACTAGGACTAATTAATTTCAGCTTCTTTTGTGATAATATAACAATCACATTAGCAATAACCTGTATTGATCAAGGTACTTGGCACATTAAATGACAGGCAGTGTGAGCTCCTGGAATGCCCCAAAAGTAGACCCTGAAATGGTACTTGGGTGCTGACAATTTTTTAAGAGATGTTGCTAGAAAACACACATGAGGAAGCAGAGATGTGAGACAGAGAAGAGGAAAATAAAGTGCATTGATGAGCAAGTTGCTCCTGGGGGCAACCTAGCTCAATCCCACCAGGACTTTGAGTTGTCCCACTGAGGAAACTGGGAAGCTAGGATATATTTATCCACTATCTTCTGTCAGTCATTGGTAGAGGACTGCCCCTGCGGGGTTATATCCTTGGCACTTTGGGGGTGCCCAGAAAAGCTCCAGGAGAGAAGCTGAAAGAAGCTGATACCTGAGGTGGGAAGCAGTTAAGGTACACAGGTGCCACAGTTACAGGCGAACTCAGAGGTGACTTAGGAGAAGTGGTAAGGGTGTCAACAGCATCTGCTACATTCCCCTTCAACACAGAAGGTTCAGAGTATAGGTAGCTTGTTCAGGCTCTCACAGCTGGTGTAGAAACTGACCCAGGCCTGTCTGATTAACTGTGCAGCCCTTACTCTTTTGGCTACCTGAAGCTGTCTTCAAACACCCCTCGTAAAATGTGCTCGTTCCTTACTATATCTCCTCATCACTTTGCCCCCAGGAAAATACCATCCACTGGCAAGCTGGTGCTGACCCTCACAACCGATGCCTGTGAGGGGAAGGAGAATTTCGTCCGCTACCTTGAGCACGTCCAAGCTGTTATCACAGTCAATGCAACCAGAAGAGGAGATCTGAACATCAACATGACTTCCCCTATGGGCACCAAGTCCATCTTGCTGAGCCGGCGTCCAAGGGATGATGACTCCAAGGTGGGCTTTGACAAGTGGCCTTTCATGACCACCCACACTTGGGGGGAAGATGCCCGAGGAACCTGGACCCTAGAGCTGGGGTTTGTGGGGAACACACCCCAGAAGGGCGTGCTGAAGGAGTGGACACTGATGCTGCATGGCACGCAGAGCGCCCCTTATATTGACCAGGTCGTGAGGGATTACCAGTCCAAGCTGGCCATGTCCAAGAAGGAGGAGCTGGAGGAAGAGCTGGACGAAGCCGTGGAGAGAAGCCTGGAAAGCATCCTGCACAAGAACTAGTGCTGCATCCCGGCCTCCTTCGCCTCGCCCCCTCCCCCCCGCTGCCTGTCTTTGCTCCACACTGTCAGGCACCTAGCAATTACTGTCACCCCCACACAAGCAATTCCAACTTTTTGATCTGAAGCTTTGCTCACTGTCAATGATTATTTTCATTACAATAGAAGCAATCTTTTTTATTCTATGCCCCAAATACAGTGTTCCCACCAACACCTATGTTCTATTTGTGACTCTTAGTTCTTTGTGTCAAATAGGTGATATCCTGCAAACAAAACTGGGACAATTTTAACCTCAGTTTTTTTTTTCAGGTATGGGAAGAGAAGAGAATGCACTTAAAAAAAAAAAAAACTACACACAGTGACTCCCAAGAATGTTTTATTCATGGTCTCAGCTAAGGACCTGTTACATAAAAAGAAAATTAAAAATGGCCAAGGGTGGCTCTGAATCTCTTAAAGCACAGGAGATGCTGTAAATGCTTTGGGAAAAGATTATTTGAACTAAGCAAGATTTTTCAGTGATGTATGAAGGTGTCTTAATTCAAAAGATGCCTTTCATGAGAGCCCTAATTACTAGAGGGGAAAGAAAGAGTCAAAAAGTATGAGTATTGGAAATCTTACCATCAACTCATCTTACTCAGCCAGCATGACAGCTGTAAAATCTAGCTTGGCTGTCCTTTCACCAACTGCTGCTCTGAGTTATGGTAAAAATCTGCTAGAGAAGCCCAAATTACTCTAGGTTTGTATAGAGTTCATCTCAACCCCAATTTTCTGGGGTTTCTCATGTAGTTATGCAAAAGAAAAAAATGCAAGGTAGGTCTAGCAACACATTGTCGTAGTTTTTAACACAGGAACGTTCCTTTTCTTAATTCACTTTGCGGCTTCTCAATCTAATGTAAACAAGAAGACCAGGTGAATATTTTTTACTGCTTCCCACACATGAACTTGGGCTTGGCTTTACAAATCACATGATTGGAGAGCAATTTCTTTGATGCGTTAGGAAAATGGCCTCTGTTCTGACAGAGGCAGGTGAAGGGTGAAGGGGGGTGTGTCTGAAGAGAGGAACAGCCATCTTCATATAGACCTTCATTTGCATTTAGCCTTTTCTTCCAAAGTGGGAATGCCAGCTCATCCTCCAGTAACTTGAGGCCTGAAGGAAGCAAGAGAAGCCTTCAATAGGGAAAGCACACAGTTAGCATTTTGTCAACTAAGCAATCCACGAGTATGTTTAACATGCAACCCAAAGCTAATTAACATCCTTTTTCCCTGTCAACCCCAAAGACACTGCACCATTTCCTTGCCCAATAGAAATCTTTTCTGACCGACTTTGTTTTCCTACTCAAAGATTGGCTCCTCAACCACAATCTCAATGCCCATCTATGCCCAAGAAACGACTTCTTCGACCTGATTCCCAAACACTCACAATCACTTCTGCTTACATTTCTCCCTTTCCCTCAGAGCACATAGCTAGGCCTGGAGTTCCTTTCTTTCAGCCAGCAACACCAGAACAGGGCAACTTTAAGAGAGAAGTCTGGAAAACCCATTTTCTTTCTTTTTCCCCCATGTTGGCATGAATTTCTTTCTTCTCTGACACCCTCTGACCTTCTCTACATAATCGATGCTTTAAAATGTAATAATATTTATGATTTTTAAAATAAATTTATTACTTGTTTTGAAGGTCTTTTTAAACCAGTTTAGATTTTTTAAAACATGGAAGTCATCAAAAATTCATTTCACATTAACAGTCTGAAAATAAACCAAAGGACACTATGTGTGCATGTGTGTATAAGTACACACAGAAATATATATACATATGTAGACTACATACATGTGTGTATATATATATATGTGTGTGTGTATATATATGTATATATACACACACATATACACACACACTTGTATAAATGTATATACACACATATACCTAAAATGTGTGTGTATGTGTATTTATTGAAGAAACAGATACCATGTTCATCTCTAAAAGACTATTCAGAAAATATCAAGATGACTCTGGCTGAAGAAAAAGGCCAGTGAAAATTCAGGTGAAAATGTTCATTGATTCCCATTGCATCACCTCTGTAATTTTGCAGCTTTCTGTATAAACATTAAATGTCTTATATAGCAACAAAAATATAAAATAGTTGTCCATATTTTCACAGTTATGGTATAATTTATGAAATTAGAGAGTAACTTATCAGCTTCTTAATAGAAATGGCAAGTTTTGATATGAGTATACAGTATATAAAAATATACAGTGCTATATAAAAATATTTGGTCTCTATTTCATTTTTTGCACCAGTATTAACACTAAAATCTGTCTCGCTAGTGAAGTTTTTATGATATTCCTGATCCTAATTCAAGAGACAGTTATTTATAGTCTCATTTATTTTAGAAGTGAAAATAACTAAATAATGATTTATCAGGTTAACATTGTTACTCCCTATGAAAAATTTTATAAATAAGTTTAAAAAGATATGTTGTAAATTAGGAGACTCAACAATAAAACATTACCTTCCAGAAATTATGTGGGATGTGATATGTATTACATTAAAAACATTTCCATATATTCTAGGAGTAAATAATAAAAAGTTGCCAAAGAGAGATAAAAAAAAACCAGCTTTCATAAATATGCATGAAAGTTTATAATTCACAAGTAAATTATGACCTACAGCAACATTTTTCAAACTGAGGTTACATCCCAGTAGTGGGTTATAAAATAAATTTAGGGAGGCAAGATCAGTGTTTTGGAATGGAATGGAGTAGAGTGAAGTGAAGTAAAATAGAATAGAATACAATGGAATGGAAAATTGATAAGGATAGCATAGCATAGCATAGCGTAGCGTAGCGTAGGGTAGGGTAGGGTAGGGTAGGATAGGATAGGATAGGATAGGATAGGATAGGATAGGATAGGATAGGATAGGATAGGATAGGATAAGCCGGGATGGCTCAGCTGGTTAAGCACTCACCTTGCAGCCCTAGGGTCTGAGGATCGAGTCCTGGCCTTGCCCCATGTTGACCCTGAACTGGGGTGTGCTTCCCATGTGGGAGGCCCCCAGTTTAGTTCTCACCAGTACAAACTTCCCATGCAGGAGGCCCCTGGTTTGGCCCCTGGTTTGGCTCCCAGCTTGCAGCAACATGCCTCCCATGCGGGAGGCCCCTTGGCCTGGTTCCCACCCTGTGCAGCCCCCTGCTCACCTGTGTGGAATAAAGGGACTGCTCTGGGCCCTACCCCTTCTCTCTGTTTCTCTCTGTCTCTGTCTCTCTTTCTGTCAAAAACAATAAATTTTTTTTTTTTTAAGAATAGATGAAATCATGCATATTAATATTGTTTCCTGAAATCTTTTTTTCAGGTGTGTGTGTGTGTGTGTGTGTGTGTGTTGGCTCACAATGTACAGTACATTTGGGGGGGGGGTCATGCTCAAAATCTTTTAGAAACACTATTCTAGACTAAATTCACCAGGCCAGACTAAGTTGTATTCTAGTAACAAATAGCCCCAGAATCTCAGTGGTTTAATACAACAAAGGTTTGCTTTTTATTCACACAAATCCCACTGAGGGCTCAGGTGACTTCCTAAGGCCACAGACCTCGATGCATTGCCTCAGAGATTCAGGTTATTTCAATCTTCAAGTGTATTGTTTGTAATCATAGCAGAAACCAGGTACAATGCATGCAGAAGAAGAGAACCCCTGGATGAATCTCATCCACTCCTTCACGTTGAGCCTCAAGGAGACACACATGTCACCTGACCTACAGTTCATCAGCCAGCACTGGTCAATAACCCCACCTAAATGTGAAGCAACGGGGAAATGTAGGACCACAAAGGAGATGATCGATAAGCTTTGGAGTCTATCCCACAGAAAGACCTTGATGGTCCCCTAGAACATATTGTTAAGTACTGATTAACATGGCAACCTCTCTGCATGGATGGTGTACTGAGCAGTACTACAAACTATCTGTACCGCATGCAACCACAAATCTTAATAGTTACTAATAAAATATTAACATATTATACATATCATAGCCACTATACAAACAATTTGCTATTTTGTTGTATGATATACTACTTATCATACCCAATTACTAAAATCTTAAGAGAACCTATTTCTTAAAACAAATATTGAAAGGTATAAAGTCCAAAATCTGATCTTGTGACAAACTGAGACACTGGTTTTCAAAATTTAAGTTCAAAGGTTGATTTCCAAGAAATTAAGTTAAAAAAAAACTGATAATTCCTATAGAGTTACTACTATGTCATTGCTACTGTCACTTACAAATTAATAAGAATGGTTTTCATGTGATCAGTGCCTTCGTGGATTAGTGATCACATGCACAACACACACTACAAAACCTTTAGGAAACATAGTCAAGCATTTTATACATAGAAAGAGAAATACTGACTTAGGAGAACTGGTATCCTCCCAGCCAGAGTAAGTTCTTGGATGCAAAGGATCTAATTTGATAGAAAATTCTAAAAATTAAAATGCCAAGATTAGAGACAGTGGTAGTGGGAGAGAATTAAGGGTTTTAAAAACTCTGGAAGTTTGAAATAACATCAGCCTCTTCTTCACCCTCCCAAGGACATTAACACCAGGAAAAGGGGAAACTAGCACAGGGGACAGCAGCACCAGGATCTCCAGAAAAGGTGGCCCCCTCCTTGCATTGCAAATTAATCAACTAGTACTAGAGTTCTTCCACCAGTCTCTTGTACATTTAGTTACAAAGAGACTCTTCCCTTGAGTTCAAAAAACTGGTCGAAATTGGTTCTGGATTTATCAGGGCCCAGAAATCAAAGTCTGACCTGAGGTAAATTCTCCGTCAGTCTGCCAGCTTCCTTTTTCTCTTAGAACTTAGAAGAGACTCAGTTCATGAAGCTGGGGACAGACTGAACTGACCACAGAAACGCACTCAGCACAGAGATAAAGATGCTGTCTTGCTAAATTCCTCATGTTCAGTTCTGCAGTTGGGAGTAAGGTGGGGGTGATTAGCGGTATCAGCCCATAGAGTTTGATATGCCAGAACCACCAAGAGAGGCTGGAAATTCCTTAAGTGTAATGTTAACTGTCACGATTTCCACCATGGAGGCTTCAGGCCAACCCACCTCCTCATGGCTGCTTGGGGCGTCCCAACTCACAGCATCCTTAAAGGTGTCCCTCTGCACCCAAGAAGACACCATCGGCTACTCCAACCTAGACAGAAAGCAGAGGCTACCACCTGTCCTTTTCTCTTTTGGCCCCATGTCCTGGAGCCACAGGTGACAGGTAAGCCAGCGGGTAAGCTCCTGGCCATAAGGACACAAGCATGCTGGTAAAGGGGCAGGTGTGATGGTGAGGACACCGACACAGTGAAGTTATTGATCAAGAATATACCTCCAGCTAAGCTATATATCTGAACTCAAAAATTCTGTTTCTTAGAATAAAACAAGTCAGTGTGGCTTTTTGTGGCATTTATTTGCTTTTACCCAAGCATGAGAAATCGGAGTCAAGCATTTGTACTGATTTAATCAAGGTACCGGAATGGTATTCATCATTAATGTGCCAAGGGCCGTATGAGTTTTGAGATGACTTCATTTACCAGCAACATCCCAACCACAAATCTGATACAAAGATTTGAGGATAAATTCGATTATAATGGTGGCTTGAAGATCCTTTCTTATAAGCTTTAAGTGAAAGAATAACCTCAGTGGAAGTTTCCAGCAAGAAAGGGGAAGGAAGAAACAAGTAAAGATGCCAGGTTAGAAGTGTCTTCTGTTATGTAATTGAATTTTGTATTAGACCCCTTTGGAGCACGCCTTACACCAGGGATCAGCAAACAACACAGCCAGGGACCCAATCCAGCACACTGCCTGTCTCTGTATGTGCGATTTTATCGGAAACGCTCATGCCTATTTGCCTTGGTATTGTCTGTGGCTGTTGAGAAGTTATAACAGAGACTGTAAAGCCTGCAATCTGGCCCTTTATAGAAAATGCTTGCCAACCTCTGCCCAACAGCTATCTCCTTGGCCTCCCACCCCAAGGTCACCTGTAGAGCTTCACAGGCCAAGGGTGTTCTGTCTCTCTGCCAGGCGTGCCTCTGGCTGCACAGATGCACCAGACATGCGGTGCAACAGGCAGGAGTGCCAGGCAGGTGATCAATGCCCCAGGGATGCCACCACCTGAGGAGGAATGGGAGCTTCTGCAAGAGGACCCAGCTTCCTGGCCACCTGTTGGGACAATTGGAAAATGTTCTACCTGGTCTCTTCGGGGTCACCGGTGGGATGGAGCCCCCATTGCCCACAGTAGTGGTGGCAGGTTAATGCTGCCTGTGTGAGTGCCTCCCTTTCCTGTCTCATGCCCCCTCCTTCGCCAGTTAGGAGACAGAAATCCCACCAGTAATAGTAACAGACAGAATTGAATATAAAGCCCCATGAACTGTGTAGTATAAATAAGGATTACCTACTTACTGAGAAAGGCAAAAGAGAATATCAAAGTATCACACGGATCAAGCAGTCTAACGTGTGCCCAAGTCAGGGCTCATGGAGACCACGCCGGGGCCCTGGGAGGGCCGCCACCTTCCCCACTTGCCCTCCATCCCTGGGGGCGCAGTGTGAGCACACGCGGCAGGGCCCGGAAGACCCAGACCTTTGGGCAGGGGCGTGAGCTTCCTGGTGCAGGCATCTCTGAGGAGACTGTCATGAGGCTGCTTCTGCGAATGGTGGGAAAACGGCAAACTGGCTCCAGCTGCCATACAGGAAGCACTGCCGCTGCCGGGAGGAAGTGCGCTGGGAGAACGAGGACAGACAGGAGGGAGCAGGTCCCCTCTCCCTCCTCCAGCCTGCCATCCTTCCCCTACCAGGGAGATGCCAGCAAAGTGGCAAGGAGGTGGCAGGTTCCAGCCCCTGCACTAGAAACATGGGCTTGGAGCTAAGAGGCAGGCGCTCACTAGGGGCACCTCAAGTTGCTGTGATCACCACTCTAATAAACTGCCTGCACCCAGCAGCTTGTTCAGGGTCTGCTTTGGGGCAACCCAATTAAATTCAAACCTCCTTAAGTCCTCTGTCGATACTGAACTTCATTCACTAACAGCTACCTGTGGGATCTCTGGGGCCACAAGCAACAGAAGGCAACACTAATGAAAACAAACACACAGCCTGTCCAGAGCACGTGGAAATCTCAGAACTGAAGGAAAGCCTGAAGAAACAGCCAAAGCCACCTAGGAAAGGGATAGAGACTATCTGGGGACCAGGGATATCCAGTGGGTATGGCGTCAGGACGCCCCTACCATGCAGCCAGCTCCAGAACTTTCTGTCTTGGTTTCCCTGGACTCAATGCCAGTGATGGGTCTCATCTAGGACGCTGCCCACCCCACAGCCAGAGAAAGACGGGACGTCTCGACAGTCTTCTCAGGGACATACCGTGTGGGAGGAGCAGCTCTCCTCAATATGACTTCAGGGCTGTCACCTGAGGAACACGGGTGGGGTGGGGGTGCCAGGTAGATACCAGCCAGCTTTCTTAGGTTGGGTCCTCCCGAAGCTGACTCTGAGACCAGAATTGAGCTTATTTGAAAAGGAGTATCGTCGTACAGGGAAGCAAGAAGTGAGACAGGGACGGGAGGGGGCTGATGCAGGACACACTGCTGATCAGCTTTCTTCACGGGCACCTGGGGGTCAAACCCACAGAGACTGTGCAGAACATGCCTCAGTGGAGGGGCGGGAGAGCTGGGTATTTATGCACCAGGTCTTGCCCACCCTGGTTGAGGCCTGCTCCCCTCACGAATTCCCCAGCACTGCCCACCTGCCCATTTAGTAAACCAATCACATCCCGAAGGCCATAGGAGCCCCTCGGGTGGAGAGTCACGAGTGCTTGGTGAGAGAAGACGGTGTGGGGCATGAACCAGAATAGCAAGGCTGAGGGGGCCTGGGGGGTGAGCACCCCGGGTGGCTGATACAACAGCAGTCACTGGTCACTGACACACGCCTGAGAATGGAGGGGTGGGGAGCTGGGACACAGCTTCACTACAGGGCAGGCAGCTTCGGGAGAGCCTCAGTGCTGGACTTGAAGCTGGGGCGGAAAGCGGACACTGGAGAGCCTCTGGCCTATGGGTTAGAACCAGCCATCCACAGCACTCACCTTCAGGTCTCTCAGGGCTGGTCCAAGCTCCGGCACTGTCCTCATCGATGCTGCCAGGAGGCCTGCTCTGAGCCCCCTTGTTTCCCAACAAAAAATAGTTCTTACAAAACTAAAATGCTGGCTTTCAGAGACCTCAGGAAAAGGAAACGCCAGGAAATGGACCCATTTTGTAACCCTCACAGGGAAAACAGCCAAGCATTGAAACTGGACAGTGGCAGCCAAGAAAATGAGGACGTGGGGTTGTGACGAGACTCCAGCGTATCCGCTGTGGGCAGCCCCACAGTCCACACTGGGAGCCTGGTGTGCGGGCTGAGGTGAGCCTGCCAGGAAATGGGGCTTACCTGGCCCCTGCCTCCCTCCCTGACCTCACCTCTTCTATCGTCCTACAACCCCCTTGATTTCTCCTCTATTCCTGCCCCCAGAGCCTTTGCACTTGCAGCTCCCTCAGCCTGACATGCTCTCCCCTCAGATCTGCAGTGAGTGGCACATCTTATCAGAACACATGTCGCCTCGTCCATGGGGTCTTCAGCTGACTACCCCCAATCATTCTTACAGTTCCCTATTGATTTCTTACATAGTATTGTCTCTAGCTCATTTTCTCTACTTGATGATCAGCTTGCTTATACATTTTCTTCCACCAGAATGTCATGTCTAGGGCAGAACCACATCTGAGAGCTCTCTGCTATCTCCCCCATGCCTAGAACTAGGTATAGAACAGGCCCCCAATCCATTTTTAGTGATTGAGTGAATACAATATAAAAATGACCTTTCTTTGCAAAAAGATAGCTCCTTCTTTTTAAATAAGAATACTGACTGAACACATAGTTCAAAAGATAAAAAGACTTCATGGGAAAAACAAAATGTTTGCAGTGGCTTCATGTTGAATATAATATGTACATTGGCCCAAATTCCTAGTACATTCTGAGTTCCAGCTAAACGTTTCCATCATTCTCTCTTAAGCTTTAAAATTATAAATACTTCAAACTGTGCAAGAGAAAAGGTTCTCCATTCATCTTTTAAAAAGAACAACAAAAGCATATTTCTTTCTTGAAATCAAAACCTCAAATGAATTCAGAACAAGGTTTTTTAATGCTCTAAATAGAAAGTGCCCCATTTAGTATTCTTTCTATTATCCATGACAAAGAAGTAAGAGAATGTAAGTTATGACTCAGTCCATTTTCTCCAATATTATTGTTTTTCCAGATGCTTTTGTTTAGGCAGATGTAGTCATCCATTTAAGCTTTTTTACTCAGTGCCTTTAATGTATTTTGGAGTATCAACAATGGGGAAGGAGTACTTTCTTAATCAGTATAAATAAAAAATTATTTTTGGACTGTTAGTAGAAAAATAAATTCCTGGAGGCAAAATAATAATTTCTGCAAAGATTCTGGTTTGAAGTAATTTCTATTTTCTAGGATGTGACACAGTCATGACCTATGTATGTGTGCACAAGATAGCATGCAGACACGTATATTATAGCACAGTATATTATGGTAATTATTAACAGATCTGCAAATTCTCCCCACAGCAGCATAGCACATTGTCTGACACATAGTATATGCTCAATAAATGCTGTTGGACTAATTCACTAACTCCTGAACAAGGAACTATGCAGTAACAATTGATTTTGCTTTTTGAAACCTGATTCAGGATTGCAGTCTCTGGGTGTGAAAATTTGAAGTGACTCAGACACAAGGGAATTTGGTACAGTGTTACAGTGGACAGTACTGGTGGCCCACTTCTATTCCTATGGCCCATACCATTTCCTTGTATTTCCATGCCTGACATCCAAATGCCAGCCCCTGTACTCCTTCACCTGAGGGCTTTCTCTGCTCCAAAGTTAACACCCTGGAACCAGCCCCTGCCACTGGCTGACAGGAGTTGGTGGATGAACACCCTGCTCCCTCACCCCTTGGGCAGGAAAACTCTGTGGCACATGTTCTACTTCGTCTCCCAGAGTCCCTCGGGGGAACTGAGCTCCAACTGCTCATGGCATTAACTGACCTGATGGCACACCTCTTAATGGCTGCCTTGCCATCCCTCTCTGCCTCTCCACCTTCCTACTGCTGCTTCCAGAGACATTTTTCTAGGAAACTCCATTCAGATCCCGGCTCCCAGGGTCAGCTTCTGGGGGAACCCAAACAAAGACAGATACCTTTAGTCATTTTACCTCTCACAGACACTACTCCACATGAAGCATGTTCTTGTGCTTGAAAGGCACTGAACTAGCATTTCCAGTGTGAAATCCTGACACTCTCCAAGTCTCTAATGAGTCTCTCAATGAACCACGATGAAGGGCACGTCTCCTTCCTAAACAAGCATGGTTTGGTGAACATTTGCACTATGCCTGTCCTGAGTGTGGCTGATCTACCTACATTCCCAAGGGCCCTACTAATAAGACACACAATGTGCAAGCAAAGAAAACTTTTTAATTAAGGTTTCATTGGCAATACCAGATGGGCCAACTATGATCTAACCCAAACAGAAACCCTCACTCTTTATCATTTGTTCTATAGCATCAAAGCACACATCCCCAGCAGTGGCCCACAGACATCTGTCCCACAGAGCCTAGGCATTTTGAGAACCCTTCTCTCCCAGTTTCTTCTTTGCCTTTGTCTTTCCCGTCATGGTCTCCATAATGACAGCAGTTTCTTCATATGTCTGAATGCTCTCCATTGAAAACTTCTCCATGGATTCCATCACTCCCACCCTCTCATATGCCAAAGTCCTGGGAGAGATGCCTCTCTCTTGCAGGCTGCAATTTTTACCCACCTGCCCCTCAGATCCACCCAGACTGGCCCCAGACCCTTCGGGTAGGGGTGCAGATGGTCCCTCTGGACCAGGCGTGACCATAGGGCAGGGACTCAGGGGCCCTTCATCCTCCTTTGGGCCATCATGATTCTCCTTGGGGCCTTTCGGTTCTTCAGTGTTTATCTCATTCTGCTTATCCACAGTATGCTGGTTGGGTGGGTGTCCATCTTCTCTCCCCTGTGGACCCCCCTGTCCATTTTTCAGAGGGGGCTGGGGCTCCTCAGGAGATTGCTCCACAGGGCTGTCAGGATACAGAGAGTCACCCGCCATGGAAACAACCACTCTACCCCCAGCCAGGATGGGCAAGGAACAAAACCCAGGATCCACATAGCTGTCTTCCCCGGAGACGAGCACAAAGCACCCTTTGGTGTAGAGGTCAGCTGAGGGTTCGGGCTCCTTGGGGCTGCTTGCTGTCTCCTTGACCATCTTGCAGAATTTCCCAAAGGCTTTGCTTATCTGCCCTCCATCTGGCATGTCCTCAGGGGCTGCATCTGTGGTCCTGGGACTTGCTCCTGGGGTGAGGGGACTTGCTTCTTCATCCCCTGATTCAATCTTAAATTCATCTTCCTCTTTAACTACCACCTGCACCAGCTTTCTGTCTTCCAGACCTCTCAATGGTACATCTTCCAGACTTTCATCTGCTTTGTCTTTAGCTATAATCTCCTTTTTCCTTGGAGCGTTCTTGGGGAGGCCTTTTTGTCTTGGTTTTGCTGTTGTTATATCTTGCACAGCCCTGGAGAGATCTTTAAAAAATAAATGGGCAATAAATTAAATATAATTGTCAGTTAAAGAGGAAGAAAATGTATCCATTGCAAACGATGCTGTCTCGGAGACCAATGCCTACCACTGGGATGGGTTTACTATTTATAGGGCAAAGCGACAGAGAAAGAGGTCTCGTTCTGCAGTATCTGTAGACTATGTTGAGGTCTCATCTCTGTTACCAACTATGTGACTTTGGACAAGTCATTTGACCCTCTGAGCTTGCAGAGGAGAGGGAAGACATTGCTTATTCTTATGCTCACAGATCCCACCCCACTGAACACAACTTACTGAAACACACAGTGGGAGCAACAGCTCCTTCTCCGCCCCAACCCTCTGCTGAGCTTGTGGTGGCTACTTGACTCCATAGACAAGTCAATGGAAACCCATTCCACAAGGTCACTGCCTTCTTGGACTTCCCCAAAGGACAGATGGCAGAGCTGCCTGGGCATGTTCGGAATGGCTCAGGCATGGGAATCATATCAACCCACATGGTTGCTCCCTTGTTCATATGCATCCCAAGCTAAATAAATATAATCACCCCTTGATCAACATCCCCTTCCTCCTGGGTAAAAAGGGGGAAAGATGCTATTAAACTCAGAACAGAAATCTCCTGTTCCCAAGGCCATTTTTATTTCTTCAGACTAGCTAGAAGGAAAAACTAAAAAGTCAAAGAAAGCATACAAAATCTAACTCTGTCTCACCCAAGAGGCTTTTCTGCTTTATTCACATGGTGATTTATTTTTTAACTTTTTCAACCCAAACGTCTTCATCCCCTCCCTCCGTTAATCAGAGGACTAAGACAAAGCAAGGGCAGCTAGAGTGACTCATGATGGGAGAGCAGAGTGAGCAGGAACTGGCAGAAAGAGGCCATGAGGCCACAGGGCAGAGGAGCTGCAGAGAGGAGCACATCAAGGGGAGCCAACAGGGAACAGATATAGGAGGGTAAGGTGTGTGCAGGACCAGCTACCGCATTTCAGCACCCTGGGCACAGAAGAGGCAGGACCCCCTGCTCAAAATGAGTAAGAATGTGAAGACCCAGATAACAGAGCATTAAACCCAGTGGGGGAAATGGGTAGGGTGGGGGAGGGGGACCCTGTGAGTGCAGTGCCCTGTGCACAGGCCACACACCCCTGCAGCCAGCAGCCCTGGGTATCTGGGGACGGGGGACTGCTGCCCCTTCCAACAAGGTTCTCACTCTGGAACCCCATTTTCATAATCCACTCTGAGCTTTCTGAGACACATGGATTTGAAGGTATTCTATGGGCAACCAACATTACCACCTTCTCTTCTCCTAGAACACTGTTTGTTCAGGATTGGGGAGGGTTAGCCATGAAGTGACATCTCACAGTCACCTGAAACCAACCCCAAAAGACCAAATGCTGAAGGCAGAAGCCACACTTGCTAAACAAGCTTTTTCTGATAAGTTATGAACAGAAGAGAAAACAAGCAGTAATTGAGTCACATACTGGATTAAGCACTTTTGTATAGAAGAGTTCATTGCATTGCAGGGAACACAATTCAATATTCACTTCAGACGGGAATATTGAATGGTATCCCCCTCTATTAAATCCTTCCCATTTGGAGACAGCATTCCAAGGTAGTCTGTCCCCCAGTTGGGTTTCTCTCCTTGTAGACTTTTTGGCTCAGTCCTTAGCACCCATGGGAGTGAGTCAGAGAGGGAGAGAAAGAGACTTCACCTAAAAGCATTTAACTTTCAGATGGATTAGAAAGGAGCATGAATGCTAAGTTCAGGAAGAAAACCACCTATTTTTTTCCTTTTTTTGAGCACAGAAAACAGCAGAAGCTGGGTTTGGGGAGCATTACCTTTCCTGCTGGGTTGAGGGCTGAAAGAGGCTCCATGACCTGGGATGAACACAGTGACAGAAGTTTCAATGAAGGAGGAGCTCAGCCTGGCAGAGAGAACCAGAAAGAGATGGTCACCATCTTTCATTCATCAAGCTAAACAGGTGGCTGGGAGGTAGCAGTGACCCTCTATGACCAAAAATGGAAAAAGATTTCTCTAGATCAGGGGTGTCCAACCTTTTGGCTTCTAACCTTTTGTCTTGGGCCACATATAAAATATTCTAACATTAATGATAGCTGATGAGCATATATATATATATATATATATATATATAATATTTTAAGAAATTTAATAAGTTTGTGTTGGGCCACATTCAAAGCCATCCTGTGCTGCATACAGCCCATGTGCCACAGATTGGACAAGCTTGCTCTAGATCAACTGCTCATGAATCACATACATATTTACACATTGGATTATGATATAAAGGGCATAATCATTTTTTGAGCTCAAGTTATAAACTATGAAACACACTTATAGAAAAATTTTAAAGTGGGGATTGCTTAATGTCAAAATGCCACTTCTCTGTTGACCAAGTTTTTCGTTTTGTTTTTTGTTTTGTTTTGTTTTGTTTTGTTTTGTTTTGTTTTCCAAAAAGAGAGTGATAAGCCTAGGCTGAAGTATTGAGAGCAACCAGGGTATGATATCGCTAAGATTTTTTTTTTCATAATATGCAGTATATGTAAGTAGAGAGAGAGAAAGAGAGAAGATACAGAAATTTAGACAAAACATAAACAACTGGTGAATCTGAGTAAAGAGCATTCAGGAGTTCCTTGTTCTATGCTTACAATATTTCTATCAATTTGAAATCAGTATATTAAAATTAGAAGTTGTACACAAACCAACAAAAGAGGTATACAGTTACCTTTTCATGAAGCCCTTCCTCCAAAACAAAATTTTTCACATGAACACTTAAATGCTACTTCAAGACTTATTTTCACTAATGTGTGCATAAGTCATTCACTGTGACATACATATAATGTGGAATTATGCACGATCCATTGGCCATAACTAGAGAAGAAAAAAAGGAAATTTTTGTTTTTCCTGTTAGACATTCAAATACTTGCAGCCACGATAGGGCACCCAAAGGGTAAAAAAAAAAATAAAGCACTGCTCCTTGTAGGGTACTTCTGGGTGCTCATATTTTAATACAATGTAAATCTAAAAATTAGCAAGAATGAACTAAAGAATCACAACTTAAAAGAGAATCAGAGTCCTTATTTGAGGTGGCTGTTCCCAATCTGTTCTCTGTGCTAATATGCATATGAATATCCACACAGGCATAGATGTAGTCAACTAGATGTAGGTGTCTATACAATAAGGCATCTGTCAATACAGGTGCACATGTGCATGACACAGGTGTAGGTGTACATGTGCGTGAAGATGTAAAGATAGATGATATAGGTGTGGGTGTAGATATTGTAGATGCAGGCTATGTGTGGGTGGAGAAGTAGGCATAAATAATATAGATATAGACATCAATAATGTAGCTGTAGGTGGAGATGTACGTGTAGATTGTGTACATATAGATGTAGGTGTAGTGTAGCTGTCAATTTAGATAATATGATCATAGATGATATAGACGATGCAGATGTAGATGATGTAGGTATAGATAATATGATGCTGGTATGGGTGTAGATGAGATAGAGGTAGGTGATATAGATGGAGATGATGTGTAGATATAAATGTTATAGATAATGTAGATGCAGGCATAGATGGAACATGCATGTACATGATGTAGATACAGATGTCGGCATAAATATACACATAGATGATGTAAGGTATAGATGTAGATGACATACAGATAGACAAAGAGACACAGAGATAGAGATGCATTTCCCAGCTGTCTTGGAGTGGAGTTCAAGTCACAGCTCCATTATAGACAAGACCAGATAGGATATTGACAGCCATATTATAGACCCAGCCAGGTGGTAAATCATGCTGGCAGCAGCAGTAATAACTCCAACACATTGGAGCACTTGTCCAGGACCAGGTACTGTGCAAGGTACCTCAGCTGCAGCATCTCATTAAATACATACTCCTGATGGTCCCATCTGCTAAGACAGTAATGTCCTCACAGGCCTGTGGAGCAAAAAGTAGCCTTGAGGCCTTTTCTAACAATCAAACTCAAAACTTCAAACAATCCCACCATTACCCCATTGCCATAATTATTCTCTCTTTTCTTCCATAATCTCCTCCATAGCACTTGTCATGTAGGTCATACTCTGTTACAAATTCATTCAAGCTCCATGAGGTCACTGATTTTTGTGTTTCATTCCCCACCACATCCCCACTGCCTAAAACTGGCACATGGGAGGCACTGAACAAAGGCTTGTGGGATAAATAAAAGCATAAAGACGTGCTCTCTAGGCTGTGCCCCTCTGTGACCACACCTGCTGCTTTCATTCTCAATGATCCAATGATACCGGTCCAGCTCGTTCTTCAGGGTGTGCTGGGCGACCACCAGTTGCCGGCAATCATGGGAAAACTTCTCCAGGCTCCTCTCGGTCTCTTCAATCTCCTTCCGCAGGGTTTCAATCTGTTCATTATAGAGCTGAATCTCATCATTGTAACACTCGTGGGCATCCTTAATAGCTTGTTCCAAGGTCGCTGTCTGTGGGCAAGACACAGCTGTAAGGAAACATTATCATACCCTCCCCCTTAAGACCCAGACTTGGCAGGAAACCTCTGGACTCAGTGTCAAGTTTTATTGTTTTGTTTGCATTTCTCTGTCAGCAATGGAATCACTTTTGAATCCTTAGGCCAAAAAGGAATGTGAAAACTTAGCTCCTTCTTCTTACGCTTGCATCATTACCCTCTAAACGCAGCCTTTGATGGGTACCCCCTCAAAAGTAGTCTGAAGATGACAATCCCAGAATATAAAAATAAGACTGCTGTCCATGGAATAAAATGTACAGTTCAAATAAAGTATAAAGTATATTCTTCACACATTAATTAATGAGTTAGCATAAATCTGATAGCCAAAAAATAAAAAATAAATAAATAAATAAATAAATACCGTAAATAAATAAATAAGTAAAAAGAGCACATATTAAATAGATGACATGGTATTTTTACTGAAATAATTCAGGAAGAAGAGTTTCTTTTTTTTTAAGATTTATTTTATTGTTTTAAGAAAACATGAGAGAAGTGGGTAAGGGCCCAGAGCAGTCTCCATAGTTGTACACCATTAGTAGCGACACAGTTTCACTGCACACAAGTGGAGGTAGGGACACACAGGGCATGAACTGAACTGGGGACCTCCCACATGGGAGGCAAGAGTCTTCACCACCATCTGGGCAGTTACTAGTTGCCTGCAGTTCAGCATATGGGTTTGCACGGGCCAGGGCCAGGATTTGATCCCCGGACCTTGTGGTTGCAAGGCAAGTGCTCAACCTGCTGAGCTATCCCAGCATCCCTTCCTTGTTCTTATTTAATAATTATGGTGCTCAGTTTTCTCCTGATTTCTGATCCATAGAGTTACATATATATTTTGGTAACTAAAATGTGTGTATATGTGTGTGTATGCATGTCTGTGCACACTTGTATATACATCAACCAACTTCAGGCAAACACTATTTATTATTAATTCCAGGGAAGTATAAATTAAGGTGGGAAAATAGAAAGAGGTGGGTTTATTTCATTTTGAGACCTTCTGACAATGCACAAAGCGCCATAAGTACTTACTTACAAGCTTAGTATCTGTGGTCATGACTCTTTTACAGTGTCATTTTCCCAAGTAGAAAATAAAATCCAACATGCATTATCTGTCCTCAAAAACAAATAAAACAAACAGCACTAGCATGGCACTTCTCAAACTGCAATGTCAGCTCAAACAGCCTGAGGATGTTGTGAAACAACAGACCCTGCCTCAGAGGGTCTAGTGGGGACCAGAGGTTCTGCATTTCTAACCATCCCCACATGGTGCTCATCTCTGGGCAACAATGGATCACAAGGGGCTAAACAACTATCTGAATCCAACTTCATGTATGTCCACTACAAGGTATTCCATGCATGCAGCTAAATGTGCATATTGGACAATCTAGAAGATGATTATTCCCATGACAATTTGATTCTTCACTTTATTTATATATAGATGTGGCCTTGGAATAGTGAAGTTCCCTAAGTGATGGCATTTGAAAACTTAGCTTGTAGAAATATATCTGTTGCATCAGGAAGAAAGAAAGAGAGGGAGGGAGTGAGTTACATGCACTGACCAAGGATTCCCAGCCCCGTGCCCGCGGCCCGATTTGTGTGCGCCCGCCATTATTTGACTGCATCAGAAGTTTTTCATAAACACTAAGTAAAACTATCATTTATTTTTATACATTTGTTAGAATTTTAAAATATTGTTTGAGTATCTACACAGGTTTATTATATTCGTGGGTATGTTTGCGATATTGTATGTATAAGTGTTTCCCTAGCTTTCGCCTTTGTGCATGTTGCATCTTGTTTAGCCGCTGCGCTCTTTAAACTCTCCTCCCCCCAACCGGGAGACGCCAAGTTGCCATTTTGATCGCGGTTGCTGGACTGATCGGGTCGTGACGGTTAGCTAGGATCCCAGTGTTTTGATATATTCGATTTTAAATGAACTAAAAGCGAGGTAGGTCATCTATTATTATGGTGGCAATTTGATATGATATTGTAGTTCTATAACTATTTTTATTTTTATTTAGTCCTAAAATGAATGGACCAAATAAGAGAAAACGAACCTATAATTTTAACACAGACTGGGAGGAATCATATTGTTTCATTAATTTAAAAGGTAAATGTGAGAGATCCAAGATGGCGGCATGAGAGGAGAACGCCGATAACTGCCTGGGAAGGGCCTTGTGACCAGAGGGGAATCCACATGGGAAACCCTGAGAAGAAACCTCAACTAAGAGAACCACACAACACGGAACAACACACAAAGGTTAGAGAAAAAAGGGGGGAGCGGGAGAGGAAAAGGGAAGCAGCGGTTCGGGGACAGAGACTTGGAGCGCGGCCCGGGGCTGGCAAAAACAAAGGGGGATTGGGGGGCTACAGTCAAAAGTGGAGCTGGATCGAGGGCGGCTGGAAGCCGAGACCTAGGGAGCGTGGAAGCCCCACAAGACTGTGGACAATTTAACATTGGAACTCAAGGGACAGCATACAGTGTCCTAATCAGATCACAGAGCCTAAAGTGGAACAGGGACTGCGGAGCAGGGCGGCGGCGCTTCCCGGCGGGCGGGGTGAGAGCAGGGCACCAGCCCACAGCAGCTCAGCACCCCTGATT